>JANCMC010021608.1:7448577-7538314 GCA_024363005.1 Charaxes varanes
TTTGAACTGTTCTAATTGATAAGAGTGTGACTTTTGAACTGTTCTAATTGATAAGAGTGTGACTTTTGAACTGTTCTAATTGATAAGAGTGTGACTTTTGAACTGTTCTTAATTATAAGAGTGTGACTTTTGAACTGTTCTAATTGATAAGAGTGTGAATTTGAACTATTCTAAATGATAAGAGTGACTTTTGAACTGTTCTAATTGATAAGAGTGTGACTTTGAACTATTCTAAATGATAAGAGTGTATCTTTCGAACTGTTCTTAATGATAAGAGTGTGACTTTTGAACTGTTCTAATTGATAAGAGTGTGAATTTGAACTATTCTAAATGATAAGAGTGTATCTTTGAACATCTTCAAGTTAATACAAGAAATTATGATATTTAAGGATGTTTAATAATAATTTCATATCCTATATTTACTTAAATTTATGAATACCATTCATTTGTTGATGATAAAGGCAGCCCTGAGACAAATAAATAAAGGTGATATAAGTAATGTTATTATTTTTTTTTTTATATCTTTAACAATGCATATAGTTCAGACAATAAATTGTGAACAAATAGCATAATAAAACCACATAGGTTTGTCTCCATTCTATAGAAAAAGTTAACAACGAGATTCGCTAGAATACATTAGTGCAGTAGGGTACAAACTTAACTATTAGCCAGTTAATTTTCGGTCACTGATTTATTAAAAACGTTCGTCTGTGGTGGGCCTTTAAATGAAAAGTTGAACAAAGTAATGAATATTAAAAATAAACCTTCTACCGATAAAGGAATGTAACAGTATTAATATACATCGGGTAGATTTGCTACTTGCATAAATTACTTAAAGAGGAAGATCCAGCTACGCATCCAGTCTTGCATTGCTTAACAATGCAAGAACGTCACTCATAATAATATTACATAAAAAAAAGTTGAATACTTTTATTAATAAATTAAGCTTGTCATTAAAATTATAATAAAATAATCAATAGTATATTATATATCTTTATTATGGTTAAAATAAAACTATAGCATATTTTTGTAAAGGAATTAACTAGTAAAATCAGCAAAGTTAAAAACATGAAAAAACGTTCTGTTCTAAGTTTCGTCGTTATTTTAATATAAAGTAGATTATAAAAACTAACTAATAAAACTAAAACTAAGTTTTTCACTTTAATATAAAAAAATATACTTTCTATGATAGAAATATAAATTATTTATCAGAAACAAATGTTCCATTTTTAAAAATATTAAAATCGGTGCACATGAAAAATGTTTCCGTAGAATCATTCAATTCTTCGTTTTTCAAAGTTGTTAAAAATGCAAAGTTAAGTATATTCAATTAGCCACTCCTAATGCAAGCTTTTAATTTAATCTTAGTAGGAGGGGAAAAGGGGAATATTAGACATACCTAAAAAGTATTAATAATATTCTTTTAAAAAAAAACTTACTAATTTTCGGATAAAAAGAAATTAAATTCAATTAGTTAACACAACATTCAAGCTGGGTTGACAATACCTAAATAACTTAAGTTGTTTTTGAACACTCATAAAGGTGTATAATTAGGGTTGAAAGTTTTTAAAGAGGACACCTTTTTTGATGTTTGATAAAATTAAAACAACTACCTAAAATTATTACCTAGTATGATAAACATTAATTAAAGTAAACAATATGATGTGTAAAGTATTTATTACACACAGTATATAACGCTAAGTGTTTAAAAATGGACTATCGCTGGCAGTTACATTTTGCTACCCTAATGTTTGGCGTTATTAAATATAGACTTCCCCCATACCTATACAATAAATTAAGGTGGTCTTATCAAGATAACACCTCTAATTTTACGTGGCACGTCACTAAAAAGGTCTAGTAAGAACGTCATTTACAAATTTGAAGTATTCTATTAAATTTTCAAATTTTTGACTTTTAAAGATCTGAAATCAGGTCAATGTATCTCGCTGTATCGTTTGATGAAAATCTTATATCCATAATTGTTTTGCTAGATTTTCCTGTATATGTAATCTATCAATTAAAAGATTAATTTTGAAAAACTAAAACTAGAATTCTGAAGCGACGACCAAATCTGCATGTTTTTGTATTTTTATTCAATCCTTTTACTTTTCCTTTCTTTCTTTACTTTTAAACATTATATATAAAACAAATAAAATTTAAAACTAATAAAATAGAACAAATAAAATTTAAAACTATACCGCGGTTTTCGAGTTTTAGCGAGACTAACGAACAACGATTGTTTAGTATATATAGATTGGTTTTTATTAACATACTTTATAATTAATAGACACGAAATATAGTAACTTTTATCCATATTCGGTGTTACTAGATAATATAGATTATAAAATATTATTAATAGTAGGAATATTATATGGTATTTAACTAACAAAAAAAATTACTTACATTACAGACGTTATTCCGAAATTGAAATAAACAAGATTTTAGTACATTTAAACTATCTGCTTAAAAGCGATTCATTACGAATTGGCCACACTATTATTTAAAAGTTTGATTTCGTTTTTCCTTTATTTTTTGTGTAACATTTTACAAACTTTTTAAGGGTCTTAAACGAGAAAATGACAAATTAATAATACACATGAAGGAAAAAAATTGTTTTCTTAATTATTTAAAGCATTTTTTTTTTTAAATTGCTGCTTGCAATTGTTTGTGTTCTATTAATTTTATATCTTATTAATCACATTTTTAAATAGAATTAGATAAAAACAAGATGTTTAAAAATATGAAAAAAATATTTCTCTAAAAAAAAAGATTTCCCTGGAAGTGAAGATCAGGCCCAAACTACCAGAGCTGGATTTTTCATCATGAATAAATTATAAGATACTTCAGCATTACGATAAGTACGAACGGTTAAAAATTAAAAACTAAGTATAATAAAAAAAAACAAGATCAAAAGGTGTCTTGGGTCTTCCGATAGAAACAAAGTTCCATCTAAATAATACAAAAACAAAAATAAAAAACATTCATTTTTTTTATAAAGCTGCGATAATGATAATTAATTTCATTAAAGTATGAACAAAATTTTAAAATTGACCGATACACTTAATCAATTTATTCAATTTCACGTACCTAAGCAATTCTATGTTTATTCACACATGCGAACTTACAACTTGCTTGGATCTATATTGAAGATAGAAGAAGAAGAAAAACTTTTATTTGGTATAAATAACACTGTACATAAATTTACTTATATGATAATACACAAATTACACTTAAAAATACAAAATAAAAACCCTTATAAATTATATGTATATCTATATACAGTGAGATGCCCAAAAAGGTATACTATTCTTGCATTTACAAATTAGTTATTAAGTTTAAACTTAAGAAAATCTCCTGTAAATATATTGAAAGTAATGTGAACTTTTAAAATTTCATTTTTGACTACGTAATTATAACTTTATATAATTGTTTATAACAATTTCAATTATATAGCGGATTCCCAAAAGCTATCCCAAAATCTTTGAAATAATCGTAGATAAAAATTCAAATTAATTTAATTTATTTTTTATTGTTTTAAAGTCTTTCTTTTCGACGACGACGACGACGTTATATTTATGTATATTAAAAAAAAATCAAGTATTTTTAATTTTTTTTTTGGTATTTTATTTCAAAGCATTATCTGTTATATATTAAGAATACAAATGTCTCTTTTGTAGACGCTTAGTTAATTTTAGATAAGTGTGAGATGTGTAACTTTTTGTAATATAGTCTGTCCGTGTGTGTGTGAATGTGAATAAATTTATTTATTTAACAATTTCACTATGTTGTTTTACTTACCAGTTGGCATGAGACACGAAAAGTTTAATTTCAACAAAAGAATTAGGGCTACACCGTGCACTGCTTTATTTTGAAATGATGGATGCAACGCAGACAAAGTCAGGGGTATGAGGCATTATCATGTAATACATTGCGAAGCTCTAATAGTTAGCACTTAGAAAATTAAGTAACAACGGACTTAGACTATCCACTAAAATCAGAAATTGCTTCGGGATTGCTTACGTTGGGATTGAAGTTTATCGAAGTAGTTGGTGCAGTTCGAACCCATCTGGTACTCCGGGTTACGGGTTCGCGACCCTGTTCCCCGCAGCGGTGTCGAAACTTCTAACATTAATATTCGTACGTGGCATTATCAACCCTATTGCAGATTAGTCAAGCCCAGTGATTCTCAACCTTTTTTAATCACAAACTACCTACTTTAATTTCATTCTTTTAGCAAGAATCGCAGTGTCAACAAAAGGTCAATGAATCTAACTTAAAATCTTATATTTATTTGAATTAAGTATAGCTACAAAACGACAATAAAACACTTGGATTCCTGTTCCTAAGGCTGGCAACTTAATTCCAGAATGACTAAAATATATGAAATTTAAATATATCAATACATAATACATGCTCTTGTATTACTATAAGGGTGTAGGCGCGACCAACGTGGCCGAAAACCGACGAGGAGGTAGTATACTCGTATCAACTAGGTTTGAGACAGGACACACAGCCACATCTCAGGAGATGATAGTTGGGTGCCAGTTATGTCAACAGGCGAGCGGGTCAGGCCATACGAAAGCTTAATTCCTTTTTTAATATATACATACAATATTACGTATCTGTAGCCTTTTCCTGCATCTCAATTTGTAACTAGCACAGGAATCAGGGCTTTACTTTTATTTGTGATAAATGTAAAAGTTCCGAATAATAAATAGGTGGCTTAATGGTTGGCAACCACTGGCCATGGCATTATGATTTAACAGTTTAAGATTCAGACTCCGTGCTCAGACTGAAGATTACAACTAGGAGGACCAAGTAGTTATTCTAAAATTATCCTCAACTAACCTGCTGCGCGCAATTTCACCCGTAGACATTTGTACGTTTTCCTAATTATTTTGTCGTGATTCATTTCGACAGGATTAAATTTACGTAACAAAATTCGTGGTGTGCTTGCTTCAATCTTCGACTCCGCAGAACTTTCGTCACTCCTAGTAGCTTTATTTTAATTGACTACGGTAAATGAGAGAACGGGACATTTTAAATAATAATTTCTACAATAATAATTTCTACACAAAGTGATCAAAACTATGATAACAAAAGCTCCACGTGACGTAATCTGAAAAGAGCCGAAAAGAACTCAGTCTTTTAATAACACAATAATTCCATGCCATGTTCTAGTTGTATGTAAGTAGCAGGATATGCCGTGTTCTAGATACGATTGCAATTACAAGTGTGCTCAAACAATTTTAAGAAAAACGATGCACCAAGGCCGTCACGTTACATCAGATTTAACGCTGGGGTACATACGAGTATCTGGGAGCGGTCGAGGTCAGACCCATTCTATTGTCGGATCCCACATACCAAGAATATTAATTTAACGAATCTAATGACTCATACTTATCAGCGTCGCCGCCACGCTGCCACGTCTTATATCATCAGATAAAACAACAGCTCCCTGTCATTTTTATCTGTTACAACATTTGTTTATTTTTGCCATGTTGCAAACAATAACAAATTAATTTTTAAGAATCTTAAATGAGTGCACAATTTAATAAACATATTGTATTTCTAATTTTAATATATATTAGCGCAGAAAGAGACGAAAGGATAGTTTATAATATTACTTAATAACAAGACGCCTACGTCCTTATCATTTAATATTTAGCTTCTCGAAGAGTCCTTTCGTCCTACGTACGTTAGTGCGTAAATTAGCGAATAATCTTCCAATAAGAAATTGAACTGGAACTAGATTTTCTAACTAGAATAATTATGTATAGTCGACTAAGTGCTTTACCATTTTGGATGACAGTTCCTAGTTAAGGGAAATTTTGCTAAGGGTTATTGTTACAAATTAACGTAATGCATAACAAGCAAAAATGAGCCTTTTGACAAATTGACGTGCAAACGACATTTGATCTTAGCGTGGCAAATTAATTTCTTGGTCCACTATACAACAAAAATTAAAAATTTGTAATTAGACTTATACTTTTTGAGATATCCGTGTATAAATATATAAATAAGTTGGACACACATGTTTAAAAACGAGAGTTAGATAAATATTTAATTTGATTTTTAATAAGGACCTCCTTCACTCTCCTCAAGAGCTCTTTCTCCTTACGTCCGCTATTTTAGGAACGATTTATTAGCCGAAACTCACATAGACTTTAACGAGATTTTTATAACTAGACTAGTGCCCACAACTTCGCCTATAGATTTAATAAACGCAATTTAATTTTACATTACGACAAATGTCCGATAATATAAAAAAATCCCTTTATTTTTATGAGGATAATCATAATAGAAGCAACCTTTGTGAAGCCCTTAAATCTTGTTAAAACCTGTTAAGATAAGACGTAAAAATTGTAAAAAGCGTTTCTTCCTTAGACCAGTATTCTACTTCAATGATCTGTAGTTTCTTCATTAATGGTAGCGTATGAAAACATTGTAAACTTATGAAAAACATTGAATAGAATAGCGTTACAAACGGTCTACGAAAATTAAAACTTATACAGTGTACGTAAATGTGATAAAAAGAGTTCGAACAATGTTCATGATGTCATTGTAAAGTAATAACGTTCTAGAACAATCAAAGTTAACGACTGAAAATTATTAATCCTCCAAGTTAAACTTTGCTTATGGTACTTTTGCCTTGAAAATACACGGGTTCGTTTCAAATTCAGTGTATTTTTAATTACTTTTTCATCTGAATATATCTCGTAATAACATCCATATATTGATAGAAAAGATAAACACATAATGTGTACATTTTCGCCACAAGTCGTATTAGAGAAAACATTTTCATGTAAAATGTTGCCAAAACGAGACCACATGGCTTGCTTTGGTAAAAAGTTTTTAAATCTCACGTAAAGCCAATCTTCTAACTTTACACGCCTGACTCTACAAGATTTCGATTTACAAACTCTACACCTTATTCAAATTATTTGTCTTGGTTGTTTCTCTTATTTCATCATTGCACAGACATACAGCTATATAATTTCGTACTTTGTCAATAAAGTGTGGTAATGTATATTGGTATGTGTACACAGGTCGTTTGCTTATTTGCCTGATTAGTTACATGAAAAATAACTGAAAATAATTATTAAAAAACTGTTCTTATTTCCTCTCCCTCTTCCCAACAAAAATACTGCACCGCTTTTTTGCACTAAAATTATATCTTATATTATCAAACGCGATCCTGTAACGCGTGAACCATCAATTATGTTACACCTTAGAAAAATGAAGGTGTATATAAAGTTTGGCATAACGAGACATAAGAAGATGAATTTCCTGAGCGCATTTCCGGACTTGAGGTAAAAGTTACACACTCTCGAGATAAGAGGTCAATTCCTGGTGTCAAATCGATGAAAAGAAACAAAAATTTTCGTAGTAACTATACGAAGGAAAGCTAATTTTAAAAGCGCACTTATATTGAGATGTTCAAGAAGGTCGTGGCCTAATCAGTGGTCGGCATTTAAGTTAATCGCTAGGTTAAGTAGCTCTTGCTGCGACCGGATGATAGATGGGTGACCCATTCTAGCACTGGTTTATTTGATATCCGACCTCCTCCGTGTTTCGAAAAGCACATAAAACAGTAGGACTCGATTAATGTCACTTTGTGATATTAGTCGTGGAGTTGTAGAGATCGCGGGAGTTCCGAGGATGACGGCAGATGGCAATCGGTCATCTCCCGAGTATTCCATTCAGTTGGAGGAGTCGTTCAGATCCGGAGGGTTCCTTGGGATTATGGAAATTCTCGGCTGAATTTAACATCAGTGTGAAGTATAAAGTATTGTAAAAAATTGTTTTCATTTTACTAGCGATTTATTTATTTTCACTTACATAATTGTACGTTGGCAGTATTCCAACACAAGACGGTGACCTTTTTATAATTAAGTAACCCTAATAGGTATTATTTTAAGATGTACATATTTTAAGGATATATTTATATTAATTTGGTATTTTTATTCAACATTCCGTGTATAATATAACTTGATTGAATAAAGATATTTTATTTATTTATTTATACACATATTATGAATATGAAACACCAGCTAAGTCAACCGTGTCCTTTGGAAGGATTTTTTTACCAAAACACTTCTGTGGAACCGACTAGGATCGGTATTTCCAAACGGATATGACTTTAGGACCTTCAAAAAATTATTAGTTAGTAGTATATAATAATATCACTACGCTTTGACGTCATCTTATAGTAAAATGTGTAAATCGTTTGGCATTGACGTGCGTGTGGTTTTATTTTAATATATTTATAACGCAAATTTAACAGAAATATTAATGTTCGCACACCCTACTCTATATAAACGATAATTGTGCCAAATTTCATACTCATCCGTCTGCGAATCTGCGATCGAATGTTTTCGCTTCACGTAATATATAATATAATCGATATCTATACTATTTAAATATATAAAACTGAAGAGTTTGTTTTTAACTTGAACGAATTAATCTTAGGAACTACTGGGCTGATTTGAAAAAATTTTTCAGTGTTAAAAAACCCATTTAACATACATAACATTTATCATCACGCTAAAATTGAATCCTTTTTTTGTTAACTAATTTTAAGCGAATAAAGTCCTGAGCACAGCTAGTATATAGATATACCTTTGTGGGGAATATAATATATAACAGATTTTGCAGTTAATGTAGTTAAACAAAGCTATTTACGCGAGTAAATTAACTAAATAAATAACATCTTTATTCAATCAAGTTACCTTAAACCTGGGTACACAATTATCTTAAGCCTAGGACTAAATACTGTTTTAATTCTTAGTCAAGTCTTTTAAGTCTTTCAATTTTTAGATTATACTTTAACACAAATATAATCTAAGAATTGAATTAAAAAGTAATAATGGGGTTATTTAAACTATTTAAAAGAAAAAAATACCCTTAATTTATCAAAATTCTGTTGTTAATTTACATAGTTATAAATATACTTTAAGCTTCCAAGAAAATATTTTCTTTTGATATTATAAGTTCAGGAAAAGTGGGATACAAAACATGAGGTAATACTAAAACACAGATTACAAAACAATTACTACAGTAATATTAAAAACACGAAATAAACGAAATATTTCTCTAATGTATTTTTTAAGCATTAAAGTTCACAAAGTTAGGTAGGTTTTGCATTTAGTTCCATTTTTAAACAGAATATATATCCCAAATGCAAGTTTGCAATAAGAATATATTTTTATATTTATCGCAATATAAATATACACATACAAACGTTTGGGAGCGTTCTTACACTTGCAAATTAACATTTGGCTCTTTTCTAGGATGATAATAGCATTCACTAGGACAGTGATAAAATTTTACTCTTTGCTTAATTTAGTTAAACGGCTTATGTTGTCGTTAATTTTTTCATAAAAGAAAAATATCGTATTTTATGAAGACTTTAATCTATGAATATATTTTATTTTATTTTTTAACAATCTCGTTAGTTTAGTAAATTTAATGTTTTGAAAAGAATCTTGAACATTATAATTTGGGAATTGCGATTAAAATCTTCGCAAATATTTTAAAATTTTAACGCTATTAATTTTAGAGTATTACTGATTTTAAGATATGATTTTAACTTTATACTTTATATTCTTTAAGGTATTCTATATAAGTAATTTATCTAAATTCTAGAGTTACCTTTTTATATATTAGTATAGAAGTGTACATTCAAATATTTTTGATGATTCAACTGTTGAAATTTGATAACAATTTTGTACTCAATCACCTTCCGTAACTCTGAACATCTATACCCTATTCATTTTGTCTTGAGACAAAGGGTAAACAAACAATAAAAAAGGTTATTTTACATGTCATCATCGTAAAGTTAGACAAAAAATTAATCTGCCAGTAAAATTATAGAACTTACAAATATTCTAATGATTCCAATAAATAAAAATGCCGTTATTGAATATATTAATTGGACTTTTAATTTTTTTTAATCCTTGAATCTATTTTTACGAATATTTAAATAACCTGATAAAAATAGTGCCTTAAAAGAACCTAAAATTGCTAAGGTGCTCTTTAAACTATGTATTCTCTGTCAACTTGTGAATATGAGTGTGCAAGTTCTTTAGTATTTGTGTAATTTCTTGTTATCTCATGGTTAAATTTGTTGTTAGGTGCTGTGTTAAGTTTTTATTTGCTCAAAGTTAGAGTCAACCTTGGTTGTGTAATTTTGTATGGCTTCTGAGTAGATACTTTTTTCTGCATTCCTCATTTTTTTTATTTGTACACTTAATGCCTGCTCTTTCTTCACTTTTAATTTAAAAAAAAAAACTGCGTTTTCGTTTTTGACATTTGGTAGTTTTTACCTTCGGTTTTTACTTTATACTCTATTGTAATGTAGTAAATATTTAAGTAACGTTAAGTGAAAGTTTTATTTTCTTTGTTCACTTAATATTAAATTTATTCGTTCACATTTGATTTCAAAAAAATAACTGACTTTCATTATTTTTAATTGGTTCTTTTTAAATATTTGAAATATTTGTTTATATGTAAAAAAATAATATCAACTCGGTTCAAAGTTCGAACCTTTAAATAAAATATTAAATACACAAACTTTATTTTTAATATAGTAGGTACGTTCATTTTTTTGCAAAAAAAAAATCAAAATTAATTATGCTTTTTTTCGAAAAAGAATCCGGATTTTTAAAATTATTTCCAGCGTCTAATTTAATTATTGATAGTAAAAAGAATAAATATGAAAAAATAGTGAAATTTTTTAAGTTAATTTATAACTGTGGGATTTACAAGCTCCGATGATTCTAAACAGATACGACAAAGGTGCCTAAAGTATAGAGTGTATTTCTAAAGGCCAGCCACGCATCTACATATAAGGGTCTTCTAGTGGTGCAGTTGTCCAAGTAATTCATTCAGGCTTTCATTAATTTATATTTAGAGATAATTTTGTTTGTATACACAAACATTGTATATTCTAATATTTTAAAAATACCTCATCTGCCAATATTTTGGCCGCAATCTTCTGGGTCAGTTCGTCTCTTTCCCTCATTTTCCGCTCTCTCTCAGCTACACTGCCATAGATAACACATCTTATTAAATTTCCATAGAAGAATTAAAAAACAGTCATAAAAACTGATAAAAATAGTTTAGGAACAGCACTCCACTCCACTCCACTCCACTCCACTCCACTCCACTCCACTCCACTCCACTCCACTCCACTCCACTCCACTCCAATTCATTTATTTGCGCTGTGCATATACATATTTAGAATAAACCCGCCTTATTATTTGCTTAGGCTCCTGTTGTTGTAAACTAGTTTTACGGGATAAAAGTGACCTATGTGTCAATTAGGTTATGAAATATATATCTGACAATTCCTACGATATCCTTTTAGCCCTTTTTATATAAACTAAGTAAAACATCATTACAAAGCCTCGTAACTCAAAGGGTATAAGGGCTTGTCGAAATTCATATAGTGCTTGATTAGATTCTTGACTCTGCTGACCTATTATTGTAGCAACTACAAACATAAGCTTTAGAATGACTCAGTGATGTTATGAAAAATTCAGATGCCTTAGATTTTTGCTTGCGAGCGAGCCTACTAGTGGGACGATAATCATGGACGATTATAACTTATGAACAATTTTTGTGGTCGATCGGTCGTAGCGATCGACTGACGATCCGTCAAGTATGAGTGAATTGATAAACCGTATAGTAATATAAACCATATAGAATTTAGCACCGGACGCGCTTCGCGGCCGTTCTCTACGTAGATATAAAGATTGTCATATGTCGAGTGATTGTTTCCTGCTATATTGAATTAAATCTTGCATTTTTTGTTTGTACATGTACATTTACGCAATATACAATGATGAGTTGCAAAACGAAGCGTTGAAATCTTCAAAAGAATCGGTTTCGGTATACTTAGGGTGCTTTCAGACTAATGCTTTCAAATCGTGCGGATTTTCAACTCTTGAAACGAACTGCGGCAAGTGGTCTACCATCTTGAAATGAAAATTCATATCATAAACCAATATGGTTGATTTGCATTTGAGAAAATAAACTGATATTGGTAATATCTTATTTGTCAGTGGTTGTAGTAACTTTAATTAAGCTAAATACCCATGAAGTTACATCAATTAGGCGAATTTCGAATTCTAGTTTACGAATTATTATGGTATATTTAAATAAATAAAAATTTGCCTGATTTATACATGCATACTAAAAAGTCCCAAATAAATATTTGCTAATCTTAGTAGTTTCTTAGTCTTAGTTTTTGTTAGACTCTTTCTATTATGGTATTATGTAATATTATTGATGCAATTTTTTATTGTGATTTTATTTACTTCTACATAATAATGACTTCTTATTTAAAACTGTAGTTGGTCTAGTATATTCATTTGTGACTTTTTTTTATTGTTACTGGGCAGGTGTTGAACAACCACCGAACCTTGCTGTATTGGCGGCTCTCAGTAAGCTGATCGACCAAACATGGCTGTTGACCCCACCAACCAATGCCCGCTATCTCATCACTTTGGACATGAGACACCATATGTTCAAAGGTAAGTTGTAAATACCTCATATATCGCACGCTTAGTCATAAACTGACCTAACTCAAAAAAGTTGATTTTTAAAAAAAAACTGAACAAAATGCTTTTTTCTTAGAGCATTCCTAGCATGCCGAGACGGATTGAAAACTTAATCAGAGCTCGGGAAGAGGGGGGGGGAGAGTTAAATACGCATTTAATTAATTGTACAGCGTCACAAAATTTTAAATATTCAACTGTATCTCTGTCATTCCTAAATGTAAGAAAGATGCATGTTTAGTTCAGTTTTTTTTTCAGTAAACTTTAAGTGTGGTGTTGCAAATTAATGTTAGAACATGTTAATTTAATTTATGTATCTTTTTAAAGTATTATTTAAGAATACAACTGACTATTTCATGATCCGTTTTGTTTATTTTATAATATTTCGCAATTTTTTTTTGGTGCACTAATTCTGCCGGTGTGTATACTATGAACTTCTAATATAAATAACAAACTTCTAATATAAAAAACGAAAATACCAAAAAATTTGGGCATATTATACAAAAAGTATTGGATGAAATCATAACTAGTTTAGAATTTGTTTGTCCACGGGGGCAAAGTCGCGGGTCTTAGCTAGTAATTAGTGTGATTTTTGATGATTTCTTTTTTACGGGAACCGAATGACCGTAGTGCCGAGAGCGGACTCGCTGCAAGCGTGTGCCAATGCCGACTCGAAGTCTTGGGGAAGAAATACCTTTAAAGAATGCAAATAAGACGAGCTTTTTATCAAAAAAAAAAGATTAATCAATACTCATAATAATTGTTAATCATCATCACCATCTTCATCATCATCATCACCATCTTCATCATCATCACCATCTTCATCATCATCATCACCATCTTCATCATCATCACCATCTTCATCATCATCATCACCTTCCTTGGTTAAAGTCCCATATCAATTGGGGTCAGCACTCCTTATATCTTTGCGTCATTTATTCCTATCATCTTATTTCAGGGCGTACCTAGTCTTCATATCATACTTAGTAGTAATGGACCATGTTGTAGGCGAACGACCTCGGCTTCTTTTCCCTTCCATATTATTTTTCGTTTCTTTCTTGTCAGTTTATTGTATTTATTTATTGATGTTTAGGGAAACATACAGTATAATAGACAAACATAAATAATATATACATATATGGAACACACATAAACCAAAACAGTCTCCCAAAAATTTTGTAAGCTGAGAGAGGTGTCTATGGAAATGTCTATGGAACTTTTGTTAACTTCTTTTTTTAGGACGTACAATGTACATAGTCCAGTTTTAAACACTCAAGACTGTTTTACAATTACATTTTTACAGTTTTGTTGACTTCTCAAAAATCGCTTGACCGATTTCGATAAAATTTATATGGGATCATGGCGGAGATAGTATTAGCAAGTCTTTTTAGGTACGTCTAATATACCCATTCCCTCTTCTACTAAGCTTAAATTAAAAGTTCGATGTTAGCAGTGGGTATGACTATGCCCCAGCAGTGTCGAGGTTTGAACCGAGTACCTTGCGCGGTTCAGTCCATCTCTTTTACCGTTGAGCTATCGAGGTTCCGTGTACTTACCTTATCAAGCACGGGTGCCAGTTGGCCTGACTCCACCAGTTTCCGAAGCGAGTCCAGGCCCGGCCTCATCTGGTGCCGGTCCTCCAGCCAGTCCGTCTGCGTGCCGCAGCACAGGAACCACTGCACATTTGAGATCAGAATAGTGCCATTGCCCAGAAGACCATATAGACTAGCTGGCCATATTGACCAGTATTTCCCAAAGTGGGACTCTACAGGGAGGCAATTTGATAGTTAAGGGGGACAATTTAAAAATGCATTCGAGACGACTTTAACACTTTCGTTTGGGTTATTTAAATACATTTCTAGATATCGGTGACAAATTTAACAAAATAGGCAAATTGTTAAAAAAGATCCTGTAAATAATTATTAGGTACAATTTGTTTGACGTTACCGAAACATCAACTTCCTAAAAATTATCATTTATATTTCTTAAAAGAACAAAACAATGAGGGGTCTAAAAAATTTAAAAATGTTCAGATGGGGCATGGTCTAAAAAGGTTGGGAACCACTGATATAGTCCCACGCTCCATCTTTCATTCCTCGCCGGACACTTTCCAACTTGGTGTGTTTTTCCACAACTCCTTACCCTTAAAATTCTAAACGTGTAGAAGGAAGCGACGAACACAATCCAGAACGGAGTGGGCAGACGGTCTGTGATCAGCGGCTGCGGCCGTAGATCTACCAGCGCATAACGGGGTGCTGTAGATCTGGAATATATCGTAGATCTAAATAATCGATCGTATATCTAAATAATCGATCGTAGATCTAAATAATCGACCTTAGATCTAAATAATCGACCGTAGATCTGAATAATCGATCGTAGATCTAAATAATCGACCGTAGATCTAAATAATCGATCGTATATCTAAATAACCGATCGTAGATCTAAATAATCGATCGTAGATCTAAATAATCCATCGTACATCTAAATAATCGATTGTAGATCTAAATTCAATCGTAGATCTTAATAATCGATTGGCGGTAGCAAGGAGCTTAATCATCATTATTCGGTTTTCACAAAGAAATTCAAACTTACACTTTTAGAAAGACGTTTATTTCAGACTAGCTGTGCCCACGACTTGGTCCGCGTAAAATTATAATAAATAAAAAAATATAGATTCAGTTTTAGCGTGATGATATATTTCTCGATAAATGGACTATCTAACGCTGAAAGAATTTTACAAATCGGACCAGTAGTTCCTCAGATTAGCGCGTTCGTGCAAAAAAAAACAAACAAACTCTTCAGCTTTATATTTTAGTATAGATTTTAGAGGCTACCACTGGTTTGGAACATCTGGGCCACGAGAAGAACCAGCAAGAAGATCCCCACAACGCTTTAAGAGCAACTACAAATTTAGCATCTCGGGCTCCCCTAATAATAGAAATTCTTAGAAAGTCACACTGTTGTGTGTAGGGGTTCACAGTGAAGTTGGGGTGGTACTCACTTGAGTAGCGTATTGGGGGCGGGGACCGGGAAGGGCGGAGCCCCCGCCCCTGAGCAGCAGAGGGCGCAGTCCCACGGGCCGGTGCGGCTCGCAAATTGCTCCAGGAGTAACCACGAGGGGGCGAGGTGGTCGTTGCCCTCCATATCGATGAACTCGTGTGCACCTGGAATGATTTTAGAAGTAAAACTTCTTCATCTTCTCCAAAGAGTCTGTATATTAAATAGAGATCGTCAGCTGGTCAAAGTTCGGCCAAAATACACATACTTAAAGCTATATACAAAATGTAAATTATTTGCATCATTGTTATATATAACAATTAATATATACAACAATAATTAAGACAACGCTTAGTTTTATAGATCATGTAAAATTTACTTTAAGGCTAAACTAGGGTATGTCTTGTTGATGTTAATAATATGGTGCTCTTATAACAAATTACTATTATTCTATAATATATTATATTATAGTACATCTATAATACTGTAATCCCTCCTATAACGCGGTGCCTTTATAACGCATTAATATTATTCTATAATATATATTTATTCACAAACTTGACGTAAGACACTTATGTTAAGGACACCATGATCGCAAATAGCCATTGCCCCGTATAACAGATCTTCGTATAACACGTGTATATAGTGATACAGGGACAACAGGGGCTACAGCATCCACCACAAGGACCACAATACATTCTGAGTTATTGCAGTAGGGAGGATTTTTTCGAGGAAAATATCAAAGATAATCTTACTATAACATTATAGTAGCATTCCAGGTCGTACAAGCACGTTGGACGAGAATACTCCTACAACACGTTCTCCTATAACGCGGAATAAACGCGTGTTATAGGGGGTAATACAATACCGGTATTTTGTAAAAGTTGAAAGTTTATCTGCGCATTCTTTTAATACAGGTAAGAACAATGGCTTATTATGAGGTTTATTTAATATACGGTTCATATATAACACATAATTTTGCTATAATTAATATATAAAGCTGAAGAGTTTGTTTGTTAGCTTGAACGCGCTAATCTCAGAAACTACTTGTCCGATTTGAAAAATTCTTTCAGTGTTTGATAGCCAATTAGATCTATTTTTTTTTACCTAATTTTATGCTGACGAAGTCGCGGGCACAACTATTATATGGAAGATATATCTAATGCTGATTAAATAAATAGCACAATACTAATATATATATAAAAGTAAAAGTTCACCTAACTCGAAAACCGCGAGACGTCCAAAGATGAAATTTGGCAGACTTAGTTTATAGTTACTAATCATCCACTAGGAAAAGATGTTACGATAGAACCAGTTTAAGGACACCTAAGCGCTATCGCAATTTTTCGCGAGCTACAGCTAGTATTTACTTCGCAGAATGGTGCTTTAGTATTTTTTATCGATATATAGAAAACCGAAAGTCTCACCTAACATAAATATAGCTTGTCTAGTAATTTACGAATGTTTTCAATAAATAATTAACATACATAATGATGCTATGATAAGTAACAAATAGATTTTAGTGATAAAGTTGTGATTGTAATTTTATATAATAAAGATGTAGAAAAGAATCATTTGATCGATCACAGTTACGCAGGATGTTTAGCAATTCAAAATATTTAATTACACAATTTTAATCATAGATAGCTATGTTCATTATCCACATTTCTAAGATAACTTCATTAATACCTGCAACATTATGGCGATTTGTTTTTTTTAGAAAATGTTTGTCTTCGCGGTTTTTTTACTTTAAATTTTACCGCGTTTTTGCTTTTGAGCTTAAAACATTAATATTTCGATGGCTTCTACTTGAAGTATAGCTTAGAGCAGCGGTCGTCAACCTTTTGGTAAGCAAATCCTTAAAAAATAAGATGCAGGCGGGCCACATTGTTAAGAAATTAGATGTTGGTGGGCCACACTTGTAAAATAACTAAAATGACACCAATTGATAAACAACATCTTGAATACATGAAACAATAGCATCAAAACATTTGCACATCTACAAACATAAGTGACCCTAATACAGATACTTCATTAATCATCTGCAAAAGATGAAATGGCCAATAATGTCATAGATTTTTAAACACTTAAAAGATAACTTGAGATTCTTTAATGTTAAAGATTTTAAACTTAGGTGTTCGTGGTCTAATAACATTATAATCTATCTATAACGAGTACGTCCCACAGTAACCCTTAACATAGCTAAATCCTTAACCTAGCTAGGATGATCAGCCAATACTCATTTTTCTTTTATGTAAAACTTTCTAGATATTAAGAAGCTATAAGTTAAACTAATGCAGTGTGTAAACATTTTTGAAAATAAAGATTTTATTACTATTATAATTAATAAATAAATAAATATATACAGGACTGTATGACACACGGACGTCTGTTCCTAAGGTAGACAACTTAATGCCTGTGTGACGTAATAATAGAGGTTTATATGACGATTATTTTTGTACTTGTAAAGTTTAGCAATCAGGAAAGTAATATATGCAAATTGCGTACATTATTCTTATAAGCCTATGAATATCTTTTATCGTAGGCTATTTACCTTTTTAGGGACTAACGTTGATAATAATGAGGTTTAGTATTGTTTGTGATATTTTAAAGTATATATATACTTAGTGTAGGTTCTGTTACTCAGAAATTTCAATATATAATTGTACATTTCAATATACAATAGTACACTTTCATACTATCGTAACACGATCGTGTTAGCCAGTGATATTCGTGACATCGGCAAAAAAATACAAGAAATATGATTTAAGAAAGTTGTTTAGTTATAACTGGCCGAATATATATAAGATTTATGATTGTTATGCTTTTTAAAAATGAAAGGAATTTTGAATATTATAATTTGTTTTCAGTTCAGTAAAATATCTCGAATAATAAACACATTTTAATCTATCCATAAGAGTTGGAAGTGTCAGATTTATTCGAATTGCCTTTTTAAGATTTTATATAGGTTAGTTCTCAAATAACACTTTGAAATTCTTTGTCTGAGCTACTTTGGAACGTTTACTTAATTTTGATGGTGTTTTGGAAAATCATACAAGTACCTATTTTTATCACGAAGACTTCAAATCGGGCAAACTATGTGATAGTTTGATTTTCTTTTTAAATACTGTGTAAACTCTTTATAACGAATCTTAAGGAAGACCCATTTTTATTCGTTATAACCAGTTTTCGTTATATGGAGACTCAAAGGATATAATAACTAAATCTTCTATTGCAAGTATCAAAGAAACTTTTTCGTTAATGTAATGCTTTTCTTTTAGAAGCCATCTTATTTTTTTTTAAGTTGGCTTAAGACTGATTATGACAGGAGCGCGGGGCGCACCCGCAAGATACAGTCGCAAGGAGGAGTGCTCGTTAAAATAAATATTAAATTGTGCATAAAAAGCGCTCAAATGTATGGAGGTGTCGTAAATGTGGATTTGAGGGTTTAGTAGGACTTCGCAATGGGTTGATACGAGCCATTTGAAGTCTTCATTTCTATTATCGGTGATTTGTGTAGAGGAGTTTTTAAGTCAATCTAAAACTAGTCTTTTAAAATAATTCGATGTAGAAACTAAATAGAAAACTAGGTACCTGTTGATGACCTTTTAGATTTTGATGAAATTTTCTTTAACGATCAATGTTCTCCTTCGTGCTTTTTAAATAGTTGTTGTTTTTAAACCTATTTTAATGATTTCTAGTATAATGAATATTTCGTACCCACTTACATATTATAAAATTGAATATAGGTAAGTATATATAGAAGAAAAGGTCGAAGAAAGTTTTAATTTTTTAATATTTTAGTAGCAAAGTAATTAAGTGTAATGTATTTCACTAAATATTACGAAGTATATTAACCAAAACCTTTTTAGACGATGTGCCTATCTAGAACTTAAAATAGATTTTACTCGTACTCTAAGCGTTCATAGTGCCATGAGCAAATTTATCGTATCGGTCGAGTCAAACGCCGGCCACTGATAAATTTATTCCTGAATTTCCTAAAAGAGTTAATAATAGATGTCCTGCAATTATATTATCTGTTAAACGAACTGCTAAAGTTCCTGGACGAATAATATTACTAATTGTTTCAATAATTACTATAAATTGTATTAAAATAGATGGAGTTCCTTGAGGAATTATATGAATATATATATGTTGGGTATTATTAATTCAACCATAAATTATAAATCTTGATCATAGGGTTAAAGTAAATGTTAATGATAAATTTAAATGACTGGTACTTGTAAAAAGATATGGAAATAATCCTAAGAAATTATTAAATAAGATGAAAAATAAATAATGAAATAAAAATAAAAAACATGCTCTATGAAGTCCTCTTTAACTATAAGAATAACAACTAAGTTTATGTTCAGGTTCGATATCAACACTACCAAGACAAGCACTTTAAATACAAGAGAAATTACTTCAAAGGCAGGCAACAAACTAGTATATGACTAACTAGTTGTCACCCGCGACTTCGTTCGCGTAAAATTAACTGAAAAACTTTAGGGTGATATATATATCCTTTCTCTATAAATAGGCTAACACTGAAAGATTTTTTCCAATCGCACCTGTAGTACCTGAGATTAGCGCGTTCAAGTAAACAAAGGAACTCTTCAGCTTTATATATTAGTATAGATAATAAGTGACAATGATCGAATACTGTTTTATTTGTTAAAAAAAAAAGGAAAAAATATAAAATAAATATCAAAGAATTATCTCTGGTTTATCTTTTTGTTAATGCAGCTTAAACAGGATAGCTGAGGACATTTCAAAAAGTAAATTTTGGTGAAATGTTTTTTCTAAGATAACGTCGCACAAAGGGCTATTTATGTCATTTTTTAATCCCACTATAACTATTGTTTATGAGAATTATGATACTTTCCGAACGGATACGACTTAGAGACCTTCAAGAAAAGAGCATACTCATTTCTCAAAGGCCGGCAACGCATCTGCGACCCCTCTGGCCGTAATTAAAGGCCGGCAACGCATCTGGTAGCCTGGTTGTGCAGATGTCCATTAGCGTCTGTAGTCACATAAGTGGACCGCCTGCCCTTTCCCCCTTGTAATATATAAAAAATAAAAAAACATGGGTTTAATAATATTTCCTATTATATTTGATATTTGATAGTTCACAGATCAAAAAATTCCATCGCCATTTACTTGAAGTTATTTGTGTTTAAAATAAATGGCCAAGAGCGTGTCAAGACACGCTTATACAGAAGGGTTCCGTATCTGATACGCTTTAAACGTAATTGTTAAATAACTTCAAAAGTTGCTGTCCGATTTCGTTCAAAATAATTTTCCTAATGAGTTTTTAGCATGTTCTATCGACATGAAAAATTTCAAGTCTCTACGTCTAATAGTTTGGAAAGGAATCCTTGAGTTTTGAAATCCGTTTCGAAACATGCATCGTCTATGAAGAAGCGCTGCGATTTTGTATATTTATTAAATTTATTTCAACGATTAATATTTGGACTTAAATGTTAATGAACAAAACGCACAAAGAAATACAATAACTATTAATTAAAAACTGAATATCATGAGACATGAATCATCTACAAAGTTAAATAAGTTTCTTGTATTATCAAATGAAATTTTTGCTATACTACGCTTATAATCTTTATGATTTAGCAACTCAAGAGCGGACCAAAGTCTGGAGAAACTGATTAAGATATTTCTAATAATGTTTAAATATATACAAAACTTAAGAAAATAATGTTTCTTCTACAGGGAATTAATAAGAATTACGCGATAAGTAATAGAAAAAGATATTTCCATAATACACTTATGTTGAGTGTACAATTTTGCAGGTTTAATGGTCGTTTAGGCACACTCGATTACATTTATCGCCAGCAAAGTTTGATTCATTCGTGACGAATACACTTTGACATAATCTTATACTCAAATGTATACATGTGTGTATAAATCGTTTTGCATTGGTGTGCGTGAAGTTTTATTTCAATAATGTAATGTTTTTTAATGCTTATTTAATCAAAATACAAATACTCGCCCACCTTCTAATTAAACTATAATTGTTTCAAATTTCCTACCCTTCCGTCTGCGCAAATTTCGTAAATTACTATCGGTAGTTTTCGCTTCACCTACAATGTAAAAATTTTTCTATCTCACATTTTTTAATTGTAGTATCTAGGAGTAATATCTACCATAAGCAAACATAACTCAATGAATCCGAATGAAAATTACAAAACAAAATTTGGATGTCCCAATCATATCCATTATATAATAAATGCTGTAACTTCATTTAAACTTAAAATCGAACATAGCAGCAAGCTACCGCAATCTAGGGTAAATCTTCCTTTCCCTCAACACTTTAAAAAAACCGTATGCAATTGATTTTAGACGGAACGTTCCAAAATTTTTGGCAGTTCTACTGCACTAGGCAGGGGGGTGAACGACCCATCTATTATTAGGGAAAACTGAGACGTCGCGTCGTGTTATTATAAGTCGTAAAGCGGGCACATAAAAATATATGCGTTAATGAATATATCCGTTCTCTTTTTTATTTTATAATCCTTTATTGAGGCGTTGAAAATGCTAATAACTGTTACAAGGAACTGGGTTTTAAGGCGCCATCTTGTAGCTAATAATAGTTAATTAATCTATATTAACATATAAACCTGAAGAGTATATTTGTTTTTTTGAACGCGCTAATTTCAGGAAATACAGATCCGATTTGAAAAAGTCTTTCAGTGTTAGATAGATTATTTATCGAGGAAGGCTATAGGCTATATATCATAACACTAGGAGAGGAGCACCAATGAAGAATGTTTTAAAATCGAGGGTTCTTATTCCCATTAGAGAGCTTCCGATGCGTGCGCTGCGTAAATGGTTAAAGTTTCGCAAAAGTCGTGTACGACAAAATTGTTCCCCTTTAAAAGTTCCAAATAAAAGTCCGCGATAGCATTTGTCTATTTTTTAAGGTTGGCTGAGTATAACCTTTTTTATGCTAATCAAATTTGTTCGAAAATAATGCATTATTTGTTAAGGTCTTTTTTATAAACATAATATTAATCCTTATCCAAAAACTATTTTTAAGCCTCTAAGTGATAAGAGAGGCACACGCGGGCGAAGTCGTAGGGTACAGCTAGCACAAACATAGAAATTCCAAAAACTTTGTCTGATTATTATTGGTTATTGTTATAGTATTTTAAGACTGTACTTTATTCCTAATTAAAATCTTTAGTATAAGAATTATTCATGTAAACATACCTTTATAGGAATATCTTGGAAGGGGAGGTATACAATCAAGAAGAAAGTTCCCCTTAAGCTCCCATCCCTTCCGACTATTTGTTAGGTCGAGTGCATGACAAATAACTCAACGATTCCACGTTTTCGAGCGTCTACTTACTTCTTTCCTATACGTATATTGTCAATATATCTCTTCATATTGACTTTGAATGGAGAGATAAAGTTGAAAAATTTATGTATAATTTACTTTTTTTCTAGTTGCACTCGCGAGTAACTTGAGAGAGTAAATGTGGAGATATTTTCAAATTCATTGTACATTAGGTAGACTTAAAACGTAAGTGGTTGTAATCTTGTAATAAAAAAAACTAATCTCACTAAAGATGGTCGGCTAGTCCAAATTTGGCAACAAATCTTTATATTCTATATCCCAAACTTATTTAAAGCTATGTAAAAAAATATTGTCTGAGTTTGTTGCGGGCTCTTCTCAGTACATGGCGCAAGGAACCCTTGTAAATATAGCATTTACGTCGTAAATTTTATCACCAAATTATTAAAATTATTAAAAAAAAATCTTTTCTCATGTGGACACCATCCTATATAATGTATATACATGTGTGTATAAATCGTTTTGCATTAGTGTACGTGAGGTTCATTTTAATAATTTAATATAGTTATAATGCAAATTATATAAAAATATTGGCATTCGTACACAACCCTCTATATGAACTAAGATTGTGCCAAATTTCATGCTCCTCCGTTCGCGCGATTTTCGTAAATTTGTACTGAAAATTTTTTGCTTAATATCTTAATACACATATAAAAAAATGGAATTTCTCGGATTTCATGTTTTTACCTCTTCAATGATACACACTATGTAGATCTTAATTACATATAACGTGCACAAAAATATTGTGTAGTGAATTTCTTTCTTATAAAAGTCGGTAAAAAGATCGTATAACGGGCTAGTGGTAGCTGTAAAAATGCAAACCCTTTTCCATCGGGCCTTGTCGATTTATTTCAAAAGGAAAATAACCTCGATAGGATGTGATGTGGAATTCATCGCCTAATAGAAAATTTATTTGGTGTAACGCACCGGCCTACCTTTGAATATTGATCTTTCGTGGCCGACCGAACTTCCTGGCAGGGTTGAAATTTGAAGGCATAGAGTTAGTTTAAAATATGATCTTGTTCATACAAAATTTATTAAAGATTGAATATGCTCGCTATCCTTTTTAGCTTTTAAGAGCTTAAGCTAGGAGTGAGTTTATTTATTTATATTCATCGCGCGTTAGGTTTCGAACACAGATCAGAGGGCCTAGCACGAACGTTCTCGATCGTTTTACTTACATTTACGTTCGAACGGTTTAAAACGGTAGTCAATGTTGATACATTGACTACCGTTTTACAAAACTTAGTTGCTAAATATCGCTAGAACAAATGAAATCAGAACCCGCACTTATCGAATTCTTGACGTTACAGCCATAAAGTCGCGTAAAATAGAAGCACGAACCTTCATTTGAGGTTTCGTTTCGAAAAAGTAAGTAGAACTATCGAGAATATTCATGCTAGGCTCTCTGTTCAACGTACTGTTCACATATAATGCGTGAAACCTACAGAGAATGCGTAATCAATTTACTTAAAGCTGCAGAGTTTGTTTGTTTCGCGCTAATCTCATGAGATT
The DNA here is from genome assembly GCA_024363005.1 of Charaxes varanes. Taxonomy (NCBI): domain Eukaryota; kingdom Metazoa; phylum Arthropoda; class Insecta; order Lepidoptera; family Nymphalidae; genus Charaxes; species Charaxes varanes. Next base: position 7,473,031 of record JANCMC010021608.1, read on the forward strand.
ATTATTTATAGTAGTAGTATAGAGTAGTTCATGAACTACTGGTCCGATATGAAAAATTCTTTCAGTGTTAGATAGCCCATTTGTCGAGGAAGGCTATAGGCTATATATCATCATGCTTAATAAATTTTCTCACCTAACTTAACACGGGTAAAAGCACGGGTACTTTACAAATTATTATATCAATAAAGATTTCATCTAGTCGAGACAACCCTAATCTTCGGGTCTCTTTGATTGAAAATATACAAAAGGATTTTTTCTCGTGAAAAAGGACAAATGCCCCTCACCAAGCGACGTGTGTGGAGATTTGTTTTCTATCGGTAATTCAATATCGGGCTGTATAGCGAAGCTGACTTAATTTTCTGGTCACGACAGAACCGTCTGGGTCTAATTAGCTAAAGGTTCTCTTAGTTGAGCTATTTTTATTTTAAAACTAACTCAATAATGTTGTGGAACTTTGAATTCAGAACATGTTTCGTTCAAAATAGGTACTCGTTACTCGTTGTTTAAACTAACTTTTTAAAATACGAAGAGTTCACTTAGATACATTAAGCCCTCATTCGCATGAGAGCTCTTTTACCGCGCGTTAAAAAAGCGTTCAAATAGAACATAATATGAACTCCCGAGTTTGTGTTCACATCATAGCGCTTCTATAACGCGGCGCATTTTTATCGAGCAATGTTCTGTTTTCAACGCTATATTTGTACGTATATGCTATATTTTTGTATCGACGACGCTACAAAGGGGTTTAAATAGAACATACGGATTACCAAGTTTATATACACGCGACAGCGCTTTTATAACGCGACGCTTTTTTACCGAGCTTTCTTTTGTACTTTTTTTTCAGAGTCGTCGTGGTCATGGATCACTTCTTCCTTATGATAGACATTATCCTCGGCATTGAAACAACGACTGAGAAGAGACCAAATTGGCCAAGAGCGCGCCCAGACTGCCTTATATAGAAGGGTTCCGTATCTTATACGCGATAAAGGTATTTGTTAAGTAACTTCGTTGTTTTAGCCTATTCTTTAAACATTTATTTATTTATACACTTTATTGTAAACCATAGAAGTACACAAAAGGTAAGTAAACATATAAGCGAGAAAAGAGGTACGAATGGCAGTGTTATCGCTAAAAAACGATTTCTTCCATACAACCGTTTGGGACAAGAAGTTATGCGAAGTAATTGGTAGCTGGTTATTTTTATTTTTATAATATCTGATTTATTTAAGGTCTTAAATCTATTTAAGATTATACCAGACCTATCCAAAAAACATGTACCTCTTACATAACATATAGGGTTACAATAAATTAATTTAAATGAATAATTATTTGTAATTTTAATTTGAAGGTGGATTTAAATACATAAACTAACACTAGATAATGTTTTAATTATATACACGTGTAATAATAACAACATTAATATTGCTCCAGTCGATCTTTTGTTAAAAGGACCAGATGATGCAGACTGCATTTAATTTCGTATTTGTTGTTCCTAGATATATTTTTCAGTTAGAGCGTAGAAATATCGGTAACTTTTTCTGACGATCATTTGACGCAGCCAAAATCAATTAATACCATAACCAAAACTAAATATTGTTTTACTTTTAAAGTAGTGTGTTAGTTAAATATTTTAAATAACAACTATATTCACTGTGAAAACGACCTGTCGCAAATATCTTTCCTTGGAATCGCTTACAGTAAGGTCGTCCCTGAAGCCAGGCCTTCGGCTCGATCGTCCTTTTTCTGCTGAATGAACGCGCAAAATATATCTTGTGTGTGAAATAAGCCCTCATTCGCAAGAGAGCTGTTTTATCGCGCGTTACAAAAACATTTAAATAGAACACATGAACTCTAGACCTAAAAGGTATAAAAATATGCTTCGAACGAAAATTAAGGCTAAAATGAACTGAGCGTTTTGATCGCCGCGAAACAACACTTGCACGATTTTTAAATACATAAAAAGTGGTTGTTAAAAAATAATTTCAAATTACCATTTTGCCAGAAGTTTTAGTCTTCTTTTAGTTTTCATAAAAGCCATTAATAGGGCAAATTCATTAAAAGTTTCTTTTAGTTCCAATTGTCTTAACCATTGTTGTTGTAATTTCTGTAATTAACAGAAACTAAAAGCGAATCTGTTTCTATATAAGGTTATAAGGAATGTTTTCCCGTCGCTTTACAGTAATCACATCGAGCGATTTAAACCGTTTCCATGGGCTCATTTAATACTTATTCTCACTTTTCTAAATCAAAACGGCAGTATTAAACGCGGCTGTCAAACCGCTCAGTGCGTTCGGGCCTTATTGGAAGACGCTCAGACGCGGTAGATAGATCTCACGTTGAAAGCTGACCTATTAAGATTCGGACTGTGACTTATCTAGTGTTATGATTTTTTGATCTACTAAGATTGTGACTGTGATCTATCTAGTTTCATGATTCCTTTGAAAAATATTCAGCCTTCGACCTGTCTGGTTCTATGATTGCTTTAATCTATTAAGATTCGGACTGTGTCTTTTCTAGTGTCATGATTTTTTGATCTATTAAGATTGTGACTGTGACCTATCTACTTTCATGATTCCTTTGATAAATATTCTGCCTGTGACCTATCTGGGTCTATGATTGCTTTGACCTATTTAGATTCGGACTGTGACTTATCTAGTGTCATGATTTTTTGATCTATTAAGATTGTGACTGTGACCTATCTAGTTTCATGATTCCTTTGAAAAATATTCTGCCTGTGACCTATCTGGGTCTATGATTGCTTTGACCTATTAAGATAGTGACTGTGATCTATCTAGTATGAAGATTCCTTTAAACAATATTCTGCCTGTGACCTGTTTATTAAGTGTTATAATTGTATGTACACTTAAATGTACAATGCAAATGCATTAAATGTACACTTTTTATTATTTTAATAGACTTTATTGTCGAAAAAACAATGAACTAGCAGAGCATAGACTAAGGAGTAAAACAGTAGTGTTGCCCTCTTTCGCTATCCATAGACATTATACAACAGACCTTTTTATTACATTTGCTTTCGGTAAATCCGGTTTATTTTTGCAAAAACAAAAAGTTTCTAGATATAACCTTGAATTTGTAGACAATTTCATCTTGTACATTATTGTACTTTTTTAAATATTTTATGAAGCATTGAGTTAATGAAAAGGACGACTTGTTTTTGACTCAAATTAATTTTTGTTAATTTCATTTTCATTCTATTTAGATACACTTGGCTGGCCCCGTTGGCCCACTGGGCAGTGACCCTGCCTTCTGCTCCGGGGGTCGTGGGTTCGATTCCCATCTCGAGTCTGGGTGTATTTATCCAAGTGTATGGGTTAAGTATTCGTTAAATAACTTCCAAAGTCGTTGTTCGATTTCGTTCAAAATATTTCTTCTACTCAGTTTTGTCATGTTTTCTAAGCATGGAAATTTTCAAACCTCTACGTCTAATAGTTTGGGGATTCTAGGGTGAGATCCCCTTGCGGGTGTACAGATGGACGGAAGGACAGCAACTATAAGGTTTCCGTGTAGGATTTGCCATATCCAAAAGCATTTATTACATGAATGTATTTCGGTTTAAGTATTCGTTTGTAATTAAAAAGGAAAAATCCTTAGTACGCACATGTGTGATCGATACGATAAGGGCGCGGAAATTAAAGAGTTTTCCATAATGACTTACGATTGTACGTACGGACACGAATTCATACATTTGTATTGTTTTAACGTTTAACTAAGATAGGTACGTATAAAGAAGTGGCGTAGAAACAATGTTTTTCAATACTAGGTGAATCGGTGATATTAAACCTATAAAGTTTTTCAAATAAGCATTGGTGGCCACTATAAAAAGATCTTTTAAAATATCGTATCGTAATAGGGAGAGAACATTAAGGCGTTCCCTAATCTGCTGGCCTTCTGGTCGTGCAGATGTCCATGGGCCTCAGTAGGCACTTCGGTGCCTGCTGCCTGCTTGTTTGCCCCCTTGTAACATAAAAAAAAAGATGATTCAATTGATACTAAACAATTTCTTTTTTCAAATTACTTAATAATAACTTTTATTTTTTAGGCAATCAGCATCTTTTAATAAAGAAGTGTTTGTTGACTTTATGGGGGCTCAAATAAAAACTTTAGCATTTTTGGCATACATCATTAGAATTTATCAAGACACTATTGCCAATCATGCTAATTTAATGGTAAAAGGTATTATAGGATTGCTAACTTTATGTCCGCCTGAAGTAGCCCATCTAAGGAAGGAGCTAGTGATAGCTACCCGTCACATTCTAGCTACAGACTTAAGATTAAGTAAGTTGTATTGTGCGTTCCGATTTGAAAAATCTTTCTGTGTTAGATAACCCATTTATCGAGAAAGGCTCTTTAACATTCGCTTTATTTCAGGTAGAGTTTAAAAGTAAAAAAGGAACTAATACGCAAAAATTAAAAAAATGCAAGAAGTATGAATTTGTTAGTTGCAGCAGTTTGTCTAGTACCTAACTAGACAAAAATTAACGAAAACTGAAAACTTATGTTTAATATTAGTTATTATAATTTCAATATTTAATACGTGACATCCAAATATAATTTTCTTAACACATTTTATAAAAAAACTGATTTTTCTGACCTTTTAAATTATTATTTCAATTTTGAATAATAAATTTAAATTCTTAAAAACAATTAATGCAAAAACTTATGCACATAAATTAAAATAATTAAATAATGAATATTAATGTAACTGCTGGGAATGTGCAATATAGAGCAGTCCAATAAGTAGGGACAATCTAGTCTGCCCGGCTTCTAGCTAAATTTTATGATTGATTTTCGAAAATGATTCTCAATAATTTATAAAAAAATAAAGCTTAAAAGTTTGTTTGTTTGCTTGAACGCGTTAATTTCAGGAACTATTTGTCTGTTTTGAAAAATTCTTTCTGTGTTAGATAACCCAGTTATCGAGGGAGGCTATTGGCTATATATAATGAAGGTAAAATTGAATCTATTTTGTATCTAATTTTACGCGGACAAAGTCAAGGGCACAGATAGTTATTTAAATATAGTGACGACTGACACTATCAATTAAGAGAAGAAAAAAAAACTTTAAAATGATCTCCTGAAATACACGAGAGCTTCAGAGCTTAATTAATCAAGCAGATTTGTGGAGAATATTCTTTGAGATATTCTGGTTTTGTCTTATTGCTTAATACAACCACTTATAAAGTGTAAGCCATATTTAGTGACATGACAATGACATGACGATGGCATGACAATGACACAACCATGACACGACAATGACACGACAGTGATACGGAAGTTACTAATGGGTTAAGTGTTTTGCTAATATTAGTTTCCATTTAAATTACTTATGTTAACATATATTGCCATGCAGTTCTGTTGTTGCCATTAAAGAAAATATTTTCATATAAAAAGATTAAAAACAGATTTACTAATTTTGATTATTATATTTTTTTTTAATCATAATCGTCGTTATGCTATTTTTTTCCAAAACGTAATGTGCCATTTGTTAACTATGTCGTTTTAAATAAAACTATGTATTTATTAACGTTACCTAGAAATTCTATAGTTTTGTCAATGTGTGATTTGGCGAAAAATTACTAATCAAATTTCTTTACCAATAAGGGTCATCATAAATTATGTCGCACGTTAAATTCGGATATGATATCTTCAAAATTATAAATATTAAAAACAAAATTGAAACTTGTTTTCTGTTATTTATGATATATGCTTAAAATCGAAAAATTATTGGTGTCACATCAAGGGGTAGAGGGATTAGAAAATGAGACAAGGCTGGAAACATTTTGTTAGGACTTTCACTTGTTGGTTTTACAAGAAATAACTTGGGCTACTTTACTTTTAGCAAAATAATAAGGGATCCGCACAAAACAAATTTAAACCATAAAAATATAACAAAACTAACTAACTATATTGAAGTAACGCGGGTGAATTCACGAGAATCAGCTAGTATTAATATAAAGACCAGAGTATCTGGTCCGGATATGGTAACCCTGCATCGAAATATGTTCCCGTATCACACCAATTGACTCCCGACCCAGTTGGAGCCTGCTCGCCAATTTGTTTATTTTCAGACTAGCAGACAGGGATTTGAGCATACGATAGGTATCATAACGGTACAAACTCGACCTTGACATAAAGTGATACCGTCCTAAATATTCTGTTGCATTTTTTCTTTTTTCGAAAAGAAACGACTTCAATAAAGGAGTTTCTCAATTCGAGTGTATTTTTTTTTAATGTTTATTACCTCAGAACTTTTGAGTGGGTAAATCGATTTTGATGGTTCTTGGTGAACGTTATAATAAGCTTTCGTTCGACATTTTATACGACTAGATAACTGTTGAGGGTATATAAATAACATTTACTGACCTGTCTTTACCTGACAGTGACAACTTTAAAATTGCGCCGTGTTAAAAGCAGTAAATCTTTCCTATTAAATTCTGTTGGATATATTATTGCAACTAGTGTACGTTTTTTTTAAAAAACCATGTAGGAAAGCAAATTAAATACAAATAATCAACTTATTATGCAGTTTAATTACTTTTCCCAAAAATGCATCTTTCATTTTTCTCGAAGTTGTTGTTTGCACGTTTGTACGTTTGATATTCCGTCGGGGGAGGCTGACTATTTTTTTGGTAAAGTTTTCGGGTTATGAATGCTACAATTGGGTATTTTGGAACTTTCGACGTTAATGTTAACATTATACACACGCGTATACAAGGATTTATTTATTGAAACAAAAAAGAAATAACTGCGAAGCGGTCAGCTTCTAACCTAACCGCAACAAGGTTACGTTTCGCGTGGAATTAGGGATATTCCGTCCGGGGAGTCTGACATTCCGCGCAAAACGTAAATCCGTTACGGATAGTTTAGACACGGCTTATTTTTTTTTTGTTTTAATACAGAAATCCATGTACTTATATGTGTACGTATAATATTCACATCGAAATGCTTCAAAATGCCCTATTGTAACATTCATAACTCGAAATGTTTACAAAAAAATAGCCAGGCTCCTCGACGGATTATCACTCAGTAGAGTGTAAACAACAAATTCGAGAAAAATATGTATGCATTTTTGCGTAAACAAAACCAAACTGCATTAATAACTAAATATTTTTTTATAAAATCTTATAAAAATTCGTAATGATAGAGAATTTTAATGCTAACTTAACTTTAGATATTGAATAACAAAACATAGCGCCATCTATTGGCAAACTACCGCCGGTGGGACCGCCACCTGGCGGCTCTTTTAGTCAACATGCCCTGCATTTTAAATCTCATCATATATAGATAAGAATTAATACGGTGAATTCTTTAAAATAGCTTCGTAATATGTCTTCTTCTTCTTCCTAGCATTATCCCGGTTAAATAGCAGGGTCCGCTTAGATTGTAGAGGATGTGGCTGTGGGGCAAGTTAAGATAACCGATTGCCGTCATCCTCAGAACCCCCACGATCTCTACAAGCTTACGAGTAATATCACAAAGTGACATTAATCGGGTCCCACTATTGTACGTGTCTTCCGAAACACGGAGGTTTCGTAATATGTAAAAGATAAAAATGGTTGCTGTGGGTTATACATAGGAGGTAGACATATACTGTTGCTGACTTTTGTATAGATCCATTTCAGATGTTACTACATTATTTTGACTTATCTCGTAAGACTTAGCCAGCGTCCGTAATGTAAGAGCACAAAAATAATTTTTTTGCGACATCACGTTACATATCATGGAAAGTTCTCGGCTTCTTCTTCTATAATATATATGTATTACAGATACATATATGTTATATGTATTTACATTATACCTTCGACTATAATCACACTTGAATTGTATATTGGTGAACACCACAATAAAATCCGTTGCGTTTATTAAAATATTGCACAAGATCGGGCACAAGCAACTTCATTTTATACTGTATAATGATTAAATAAGAGGGAAACTTTATTTTAACTAATAACAATTAATTTTAAAGAAAAGTATTTTACTACTACTTTTACTTTAAAAGTAAAGTATTTTGTTCTATAATTAATACATTTAATATAGCTACTCAAGTTCATTTTAAGAAACGCAAAAAGTGAGCATAGCAAAAATTTGGCCTACAATACTTTACGTAGGAGCCATCGATATATGCAGTTGCGTGGTGTAATATCGTATAATATACATAAACTTATTACTGCTATAACAGGTAGGTAAGCTTCTAAGAATCTTATGTGCCGTTGTGGCCATACAATATAGAAAAGTCCCTCAGTACTAAAATCAATAAGGAAAACTTATTTTTGTCTTACGTCTCGTATAGAGAACGCTAGATTATTATGCCTGTCGGTTAATAATTTTAAAATTTTAGTATTCAATGTTATGAAACTTGTACAGACTACTAAATATTGGATACAAAGTATCCAAAAAAGAAATAGAGAGACGAAACGGAGAAAATCTATAGGAATAAAAAAAAATGTCTTTGACTTTATTGGGCTGATGAATTTTAATCGTTGCGAAATGTTTAAAATTCTATACAAGGTCTAGGTGAAGTTTATAGTTGTATAGATTCATAAATTATTTTTAGACATTTTATAGAGGTATAACATAAAATACTTGATTATATAACAAACACATAGAGTATGTGATTGGATTCGAGACGGTGACCTTCCATTCTAGATCAGCTGTTGTTGAATGGGGGTTGGTTTGTGAATCGATGGTGCGGCGTCTATCTGTCTGCGTCTTGGTTTGACGTCAAGGGATAAAATAGCAAGCGAATCTACCTATTGAGTCAATCTATATGTTCTTTGTATGCGATGAAGTAAATAAGAAGGGTTTTACCTGATCAGTGAACACTGAACACCTCTAATATTAGGAATGCGCCAATATTAGGAACTACTGGTTCGATTTGAAAAATCTTTCAGTGTTAGATAGCCAGTTTATCGAGGAAGGCTATAGGCTATCATCTTAGCGTGATGAACTGAAACTTTTTTTAACTAACTGTACGCGAACGAAATCACGGGTACAGCAAGTTAAATAATACAAAAATACACTATGAGTTCGCTACCAGTTTTTGTAATATGTATATATTTTTTTTAAGGTACGTTTGACTGACTTTGAGGACCAAGTATTTTTTTTTCATAAATGTGAGAGTGTGAATACTTTTTTGCCTCTTTTAAGTAAGGCCAAGGCTAATAGGGCAACAAAAAGTTCTTGCTTTGCCTCAATAACAGAAGAACGCAGAAGATCTCCCCCGATAATTAGTAAAACGGACAAAAAATATTAAATAATGTTGCTATGGTAAATTTCAAAACATCTACCAACCTTTAAAGTGGTAGTTATTTATTTGGCGTTGATATACATATTTTAGTCATGTGCGTACAGATAAAATGTAGTGACGTCAAGAAACTCCTCTATTACGTCATTACACACACTATAATTGCGACTCGTATATTTGCCCGTTTTGGCTGGTGTAGAATCGATGTCATGGCGTCTCCCAGTCTGGATATCGTTTGACGTCATGGGGAATGTCAACAGTATCCACTATATAATTTTCCAATTTAAGTTGTAGCAAGAAAGTATGACTTTCATTTTATTAATAGGTATAAAAAACATTCCGACAAATTTTGAACCTCCTTTCCCTTTTTTGAAGTCAAAGAATGGCACATTATTTGTAGTCACGAGTACGAAAGTGAAGATAACACTGTGTTTCATTATTGTTATAAAATTTGTTGCTCCGATTGTTTCCGAAATAAAGTAAAATAAAAATAAAAAAATAAAAATATCTATACTAATATATAAAGCTGCAGAGTTTGTTTGTTTGTTTACTTGAACGCGCTAATCTCCGACGAACGACGAACTACTGGTTCGATTTGTAATTTTTTATCCGTTTTATCTTATTTTTCGTCTAATCTTACACGAACGGAGTCGCTGGTAACAACTAGCCAACTATATTTTTGCAAAATTTCATACTCCGCCGTCCGTGCAATTTCCGTAGAATGGTACTTAAAGTTTTCTCTTCACGTATTGATATATGGATAATTATCTCAGTTATATGTAATGACAATTTTACTGGTTTTACTAATAAAATAAAATATATTATATTTTATTTTTTTATTTTTATTTTTTTATTTTTAAGGGAAACATACAGTACATGTTTTACATAAACTTAATGCTAATAAAACGAATATATGTTATTAGGGCCTGACTTCTTAGCCAAAGTAAATATAAACGGGCTTTGACATTAGCGCATCGTTAATTTGCATTTTTAAACTTAGGAAGGAGTTGTTTAATGATCTTTTTAATTACTTTCTAGGGGTTTGTAACCTTCAATCAAAAGCCTCAGGAATGTCAGCGGTTATTTAATCCGAGATAATTGCTTTAAGTTTCAGTCCCATTATAAATAACCGAGTCTTAAACAAAGACTTAGGGATAGGACTTTGTTTAAGAAATAATTAAAGTTAGCTGTGATTAATGAGAAGACTTGTCACTAATACAGTTTTCCATTGAAAGCCATTTTTATTAGTTCAGATTTAGAGATAATAGAGATTTCTAATATCCTTAAAAGCTCTTACATATAAAGTTGTATATATATATAAATTAATTATGTCTATAATCTATACATATATAAATTTACGCGAACGGAAAAGCGTAGATTCTTAATTTTTTAGCTCACATAATGGTCTCTTATTGGATACAGGTGATATTTTTGTTTGCTCTTCTGCAGTTGCATCACCATTTTGCTTCACTTCATTTTCATCTTTAACCTCTTCATCGTCCTCATCTTTAACTGGTGTAGGCTAAAATAAAACAATACACATTATTATTTTATATTTAATATAAATATTTAAGTATTTGAAGGAAGTTATGCATAGAAGAATTATCTGCGAAAGCAAACTGCCTTCAATATATAGTTATCCGAAACCATAATTTACCTTGATTTTCTTTCCTAAAGGACCAAAAAGTATTAAAACTAAATCTAATCGTTGCTAATACCGAGAGTGTAATATAAAAGCGCGCGGGAGGGTACCGGAGTTAGAATATAAATTATTCATTGCTATTTTAAAATGTGAAGTTTAAATGTCTGTATAACATATTTTTTTTAATACTTACAATGACATTCGAGAATTTCTTAAGTTTAGCTACAAAGAATCCATCCATGTTGTGTGTGTGTGCTAGTGTTATTAGTGGTGGATCATTAGTTAAGGTAGGTCTTTGTGTTTTTATTAATTTTTCAATGAATATGCATTAAATTTGGATGAAAATATGAGTAAAATACTGTATGTTGTTTTAGTGTTAATAAAAAAAACAAATTTTCAGTCATATTTAATAGACACAAGCTTATTGACTAAATATTATTTATGGTTATTCTTGTCTATGGAAATTTTTGACATATCTATTTTATTTAAAAAAAACAATGTCATAATATATATTTTTAATTGTAAATTACAAATGTATTTAAGATATAATATTTTCCTTCAATCACACTTAATTAGCTGGATAAATTTTGATGAAAACATGTATAGAAATAGTGTTCTGAATATTTCAGGCTACTCTCTATAATGTTTTATGAAGATGGGACTAAAGGTATAAAATGGGGGTAAAACTACATAAACATCTATTTTTATTTCTTTATTATATTAAAACGCTATAAGTACTTTATAAATCCAACCGTTAATCAAAGACTTCTAAAGGTTAAAAGTATTTTCTGTTGAAATTGCTTTTTAATTTATCCGTTTAAAATCCGTTCAAAGAGAATTTTGTCGGACATTTTTAAACTGTTTGAAACGGTTTCAGCATAGACAAAATATATTAAAGGAAGTTATAATTAAAGTTTCGACAGCTTAACGGTGATGTTGTGAAAATACAAGGTCTCACACGTTCACTTTTTCTCTGCCTTTTTCTTTCTCTTTCTCTCTCTCTCTTATCAAAATGTACTGAAAACCGTGTCGGTATAGCTGATTAAAATTCTTTCATCTATTGCAATTCAACGCTGTATATAAGACAGCTGCTTTATTGTTTGCCTGACTACTAGCTTATTATTGAGCTTCCAGTATTACCATATTTAAAAAAAAATAGGAAAAAGGTGACTCTTTTCTACTATTTTTTTACTCTCACCTAGTATGAGTATATCCCTTATGTCTATCATCGTATCTTTTCTTCAAGTAATAAACTTAAGAAATATCTATTATTTATGTAATTCTAACTTCTTCTTTTAGAATCGACAACAAATCAGGTCGTTCGGCCCCAAAATTCAGCAACACATATTGCCCATCAGATTTATTTTTCAGCTTCCACATTTATTTTTTATCTTAGTGTTAACATTATCTTTATTTTGATTTTATTCTGTTTCATTTAATATAATTTCATAATACTATGTCATGCTTAATTTTAAGTAATATTAGTTCGTAATTATATAAAATTTTTTGCCTGTCAGCGTAATTGGTCAACACCGTACCGATTTGATGTAAAATAAATTAATAAATAGGTGAAAGGACTGGAAAATCACTCTGGCGAAGCGCCAGATTAACCTTGCAATATAAAAACAACAATTAGCTCACGCTAGGAACAACAGGAGTGACTGATTAAAAACCGGACTGTCCCGCTTAAAATTGGACACATGGTCACCTTAATGATACCGCAAAATGGTGTAAATATCCAGATAGTTTAAATAAAACTTCAAAGTTTAAAGTACTAAAATAAAGCATTTTATTAATCGAAAAACTGTTAACAGCTTTTTGCTATTAGTACCGTACATTTGCAATGATTATTTCTTCTATATATGTCTGATTATTCAGATACATCGAGTTCTACTATAATATTGTATTCAAGAACCACCGCAATTTGGTTCTTTTTAAGAACAAGTATTTCTTGTATCGTTAAGAGTACTTACAGCGCAACTTTACATACTTTATAAAGCGGACCCGGCAGACGCTGTCTTACTCGAATGTTGGGTTACTTACTATTTACTATATTCTATTATCCTATGATATTTTCCTTTCCCTTTCCCATTCCCGTTCTATAATGGTTCACTATTTTGACGTTAATGGCTTAAACATAAAACATAGATATATACGGTCGCGGGTTTTTTGTAGAACTATTTAAGATAAACATTCCCTTTATACACAACATACGTATTACGTCCTACATCAGCGTATTTCCCAAGCCAAATCGTGCGTGCCTCCACATTTGTTCCAAACGAAAATTCTACTTACGTCATACACAATAATACAGAGTCAGTGTAGCGTTAACAAAATAAGTATCGGGCTTTTAGGTACACGGGATAGATTCTGCCCTAGAATATCTTGAATTCTTACTTTAATGGAATGGTTAAATTAAGTTGTTTTTGACGAATAATTTAAGTATTGTAGACAATTGCATATATTTATACGAATACTTTCAAAACTAAATTAAGAAGTAAACACAAAAGTTAATTACGATTTAAAGTATCTAAATTTTTTTCATAATTTCTTGACTTTTGTACATTTTTTTAAATAATGTCAAACTGTATCTTTACTCTTAAATGGACATAAATTTCTACTTATTAGTAGAGTAGAGTTATTACTCTACAGAAACATTAACTTACACTTGAAGTTCCGAGCGAATTATGTAGACTTATTTAAAATCAATTTGCGTCTGACCAATAATCGGGTTAAACAAGCAAAGTCTGCAAGGTCCGTTAGTAATCTATACTAATACATGAAGTCGAAGAGGTTATTTGCACGCGTTAATCTGAAGAACCACTGGTCCGATTTGAAAAAACTTTTCATTGTCAGATAGCAGAGTCGAGAAAGGCTATATATCATCACGTTAAAATTGAGTCTATTTTTTTTACTTAATTTTACGCGGACCAAGTCGCGAGTAACAACTAGTAATATAATAATTGCCTAATTTTAAACAGTAGAGTTGACAGTAACATGATTACATTTTATTTATGGACAAGAATTTACTCTATTAAAAATTTAAAGTAATTGTTATTTATATGTGTATATGAATTACACCTTTATAAAACTATTTATTATTAAGTTTATATTTTCCGATTTACTGTTGTTATTTTTTTATGTATATGAGGCATAATTTAAACTACGCCTATTTTTTTCCTTATCGCTTCACTTAAAGTTTTTAAAGAGCAGCGGAATGCTAGTGTTGCGAAATTTAGTACAAAGTATGTACTAATTTGAACTGTTTCGCAGCTAAAGCGCACTACAGAATGCGAATACTAACTCTACCCGCGTGGTATTTAATATATTTTAGCGTATTTGATAGTCTATCGTTAAGTTAGTTAACAAATTAAAAGAACATTTACACTGTAAATAAATGTAAAATTGCTTATATATTTTAAGACGTATTGCGTCCAGATGTTTTGCTAATTGAGCTAGATAAGATAATAGGATATATACATAGAACTGTATGACACACTTCTGTCCGTCCTCTGCGTCTGTTCCTAACGTAGACAATTTAATGCCCGTGTTATAAATATTAGCCGCCAATTATACACAAATATCTTTTTCTAGATATATTAATATACACATATAGATGGTTATATCGAAACGGATTTCTAAACTATTAGATGTCGGAACTTGAAATTTTCCATCTTAATAAAACGTACTAAAAATCGAGGATGACGTCAGATGGCAATCGGTCATCTTAACTCGCCCCACAGCCAAATCCTCTGCAATCTAAGCGGACCCTGGAACTTAACCGGGACAACGCTAGGAAGTAGATAGATATATGAATTAATATATGACGCTAGGACGTCTGTTCTTAAGGTAGACAACTCAATGCCTGTGTTAAAGGTAACAGCCGCCTGTTATACACAAATATTTTTTATGTAGAAATATATAAATACTTACATACACCCAGATTCGAGGAAACGGACCCACGACCTGGAGTGGAAGCAGGGTTTCTGCCTACTGCGCCTACGGGCCAGTCATTCTTTTATATTATACTTTTTTATAACTCTTGCCTTCTCTAAAAGTTCTATCAGTAACTGTTTCTCAAAATCCCCAGTAAATTTATGATAACCCGTATCGAAAGGAAATGATAGAGAATGTTTTACAAGCATTGAAATTTTGCAAAAACCACCATTTATGCCATGAAGTCAAGAGCTTGATAGCTCAGTGTAATACTCCCCTCTCCTACAAAATTTGATAGAATCCCTTAAAATATTTAATCATTTTATTAAATAGCCGCCGCAGCCATCGCCGATAATTGCAGGCCTCATAATGCAAAGCGTCAAGGGATTTTCCAAACTATTTTTGTAACAAAGGGTAAACGGTTAACATTAGCGACTACCTACGCCCATGGACAGCAAGAGGGCTCGTTGCAGTGTCAGAGGGCTCGTTGATGCGTGAGCGGTATTTGAAATGTTCTTTTCTGGAGGTTTTTGAGTTCGGAACCCTCGGAGTTGGGAACTGGTACCGCAAAGATGCCGGGCAGGGTAGGAAATTTTTAGCAAGTCGAAGGTAGCTAGTCTATACAATTATACATATATCTATATATTATACAACTGTTCCTCGTTAGTCTCGCAAAAACGCGCAACATTGATAAATAAATTGGTTTGATAATTAAAAAAAAACAATAGCAAATGAACCAAAATTCGGTCAAGACAACGTCTTTTTTTTCTAATTTATTTAGATCAGCATAACAGTATGCTACTTAAAAGTAACAGACCAAAAAATGAGATCTTAACATGCATACATATGTATTATCTAGAAGCACTCGAAATTTTACACAAAGTATAAAAAAAATTACATTTAAAAAAAAAAGGATGAAAGTAAAGTAAATTAAGACTAAATTAATAAAAACCAAAAGCTACAAAATCTATAACCCAATTAGTTTCAGTTTTAATGTTTTATTAAAAGTGTAGAGACTCCCACAAAATATATCAAGATTATAACCTTCGGTCACATATCTTTTATATAATCGACACATACGGTATATTGGATTTTGTGAAGTTAATCGAATACTGCAAAGAGGAACATGAAAAATGTTAGAGAGTTTACTGCTTCTAGTTCTAGCTATTTGGTAAATACTTGATAGACATCTGCCTGATCCCCTACTATATATGTGTATAAAATTGATTTCACATCTGTATGTTGCAATGACAGTGTGTAGCTTCCTAGTTTGTTTGTCGTGTAATAATAGATAAGAATAATTTGTTTTCATTTCGCAATACATGTAAACAAATTATATATTTTGTTCCGTACGGCAATCATAATACTATGTGTAAATAAACAATTTCATGGTCGTCATGAACCAGTAGTTCGAAAGGGTGGATCAAATAATAGTTTTGATAAAACTCTACTTGGCGGCCCAAATTTTTTTTTATTGAAATGTTTGGCTACTGTCTAGTGGGCGAATGATGGTCAAAAATACGCACTCAACTATAAGTTTCTTCTGTATAAATTAAAATACAAAAGACACGAATTAGATGGTGAATTATGAATACCGCAGTGACTTAGAATTTGAGCGCCTTAAAGTTTCTATTATAAAATTACAAGTAATTGCATCATTGATATTTATCTCTCATAATGTAGATTTTATTGACCCAATGATAATCATTAAAACCTATATGGTATTACCCAAAGTTCAAGAAAGTTTAAATTCAGTATGTAAGCTAGTATTAGTAACCAACTAGCATAAAAATTATAAAATTATACGCTTTTGCCCTCTAATCCCCTAAACTAGGGGATGGTAGTCTATATGACACTTTCACAAGCTTTCATGCTAGAACAAGAATATATTATATGATACTTTCACAAATTTTGATGCTAGAACAAAATACAATTACAAGAATTTTATTAAATCACCTCTAACCCTTAAAATTAGGAGATGGAATTTACGTGCATAAAATGTTTATTTTTTTTTAACTACAAGTACAGCGCGACACCAGTTTTCCATTCGAATTGCAAATCATAGTTGAACAAAGGCCTAAATATAGACCACTTCCTGATGAAGTTCTTTAAGTTCTGCGATCGGTCAAAGTGCAACAAATACACTTCAAAAGAAAACAAATGAATGAAATAGAAAAATAGTTAACTTCCAAATAGCTCTTACTCTGCAAGCACTTACTCTATCATTATAACTTTACTGATACTACATTTTTTCCAAATACATATGTGGCGCGACAGACTTTTTACTACAAGAACTATTCTACATATAACTGAAAAGTAATGAACAGTAAAAAACTTGGCCAAGAGACATTATTTGACTAAGGTGTAGAGTCAGTGAAGTTACGACGTGTAGAGTAAGGGAGTGGTGACTATGGGCGTGTAGAGTAAGAAGCGTAGCTCTAAGAGAGATCTGAGAACTTTTTGACAATGCGAGCCATATGGTTTTGTCGTGGCGACATTTTATACGAAAATATTTTTGGTAGAGAAATTGGAAGATCACTCTACCATTTTAGAAGTGGGTAAGTGGAAGGGGAAGTACTGGAGTACAAGTATTAAGCTTAGTTAGGGAGAGATGAGAAATACTGAGAATATTTAAAGTTTCATAGCAATATTAAAAGAAAATAAGAAGAAATAAAAGAACTTAATTTATTTAATATAGCAATATTTTTGTTAGTAACTTTGCTATTTTATTTTTAATGAAGCAATAGGCAATTAAAAAAAAATTACTTATCAAATGTGAAAAAGTAATTTAAATTGTAAATTAATCCCTGAGCGTGGGACCAAGTAAACCACCTATTTTTTGAACCCTTGTCATATAAAAAAGGTAGTGCCCAGAATAGGACGAAAACAGTGTAGGCTACAGAGGAAGATACACTTTCATGAAGTAAAAAGCCTGATAGCCCAACGGTAGAACAGATGGACTTAAATCTGCAAGGTACTTTGGTTCAAACCCCAAGTCTGCTGGGGTATTGTTGCTCTCCTAGAACAAGTTTTAATGCCTATAGTAGGGGAGGGATCGATGCTAATTTTGTAGCCACTAAAACGTTCTGAACAATGGGATTACGTAAGTTAGGTGCAGGAACGAAAAAACGGTTATTTTAAGATAAGGTAATGTTGTACATAACACCTGGAGAGTAATTTATTGGAGCGCGTGATTGTTTTAGCTACATTACCTTGAGAAAATGGTTAGATTATGTTTTTGGCGTATTCCTTAAACTATTTCCTTTACAAAAAATAATCGCGCTCGAATATTTGGCAAGCGAGAAACAGACTTTTTTTACAACTTTGTGACTTTCCCAATTTTCTTATTTTACGCTGAATTTGTTACGTAATTGAAAAATAAGCTTATCTCTAAGTTATTACCTTACCTTATCTTTATCTGACGAGCCAGAATTTTATAAGGGTCCTATAAGGGCCCCCATTCCTTCCACCTTCATATTTGGTGTACTCCACATTATATGGGCCAAAGATACTCTCTATATGGTTTTCTGACGCGCTCGAGCATTGCACAAAATCACCTCTTGGGCTCCCCTACCATTAGTTGAAAGGGCAACGGGAATATTAAATACATATAAATAAAATTTTATCCATATATTAAGATTTTCTAAATAGATATATTCTGTTTAACTTTTAAGGTTTTTACAATTTTTACGTATGAACCGAACATTGAAAATCCTATATAGAATCTGATCATAGATTTTGAACATTATTTTACCCTGAATAAAATAATAAAAAGAGAAGTGAAACAGAAAAAAATTAAAAACTAATGATTACAAAATAAAATGTTTTGAAGTTTACAAACAGTACATAATTGTTACAGCATCACATCATTCTTATCTATAATTAAATAAATAGTAGCACATGTAAATGGGCAATTCGGAAACTGTAGATTTGTAGTACACAAAATTGCGGTGACTTTGTCAAATTAAAAGAAATATTAAGAAAAGTATGAATCTTTAAATAACGTGGTAAAATTTTATGTGATGGTACGGAACCGTCGGTGCGCGAGTCAGACCCGCACTTGCCCGGTTTCTTTTTTTTAATTTACTTATATATATCACAAACCTTGACAGAATGTCATGGCGCACAAAGATTAGGAGAGCCGACCCCTACGATTACAACTATATGTTACGCGTGCTTACAATAATGTATTATTTAATTATATCAAATTTAAAACAATATTTTTTTGTAACAAAAAAAAAACCTATTAATTAAACTTATTTAAGAGACCCAAGTCCAATGAAAATTGTCTTTAAAAATAGCAAATTTCGTTAAACTAAATCTTTAACTTTTGTTTTGTATATGTGTAGTTATTATTGATATTACCTTATTGTCTTTTTAAATTAACTTACTTCTAATCAGAGAAATTGAAACACCTTGCTACTTTAAGATTAAATCAGAAAAATGTGTATATTTAGGAATAAATGTCAAAAAAACGGAAACGTTTTCGATTTTTCTGAACAGTGGTATATTTATTTGTAACTGTTAATTTTGTTTTCGGATGCTTTTGCAAGTCAATTGTTCATAGACATTAACTTATAATTAAATTACCTCCCCGTTTACCCCCTGTTCATAAAGAAAGTAAAATAAACTCCGTACTAGGAAATTCATCGCCCGTGCAACGCCAGTAGTGAAATTGTTGATTGGCCTATTAGCGCTTAGCGCCATATGTTATTTGCTGTCGTATATATATCAACAGCGACATTTATATATTTTTACATAATAGCTGTTTTACCTAGAAGGGTAAGTAAATGGAGTAATTTAAATTATTAATGTAGCAAATTGATGAGTTTTAAGTACATTCGCAAACACAATAAATAAGATCTCAAAGTTTTGGTCCTTTAAAAATGAATGTTTCTCTTTTCAAAAAAAAGTATTAAGGGTTGACATGTGCAAAAAAGGGTTTAAATAATATGACAATTATGAATCTTAACATAGACACAATAATTAAATTAAAACTAAGAATATGACAAAAAATGCGAAAAAATTTTATTTCCAAGGACGCTGGCAACATACATTTATTAAAATAAAGTTGTGAGGAGGCGCTTTTGGCGAAAGATTTATTATTCACAACACACGTGGCCATATAAATCAAAAACGCTTGTAAGAGTCCATTTGAATAAAGCTTCTTTTAAATTGGATTACAATGTTTTCAACAAGACATTACTGTGAACAAAAATTTGTACCATTTCAGATGGAACGTAAATTTTTTTTTGTTAAATCAGTTTTAAACAAGATCTGAAAACAATATAAACCTATTTGACTTAAGAATTGTTTAGACAAAAAATAATGAGGCAATGTATATTAATTGTTAAAAAAATATTAAAACATTTTTTTCTTTTTTTCAAAATAATAATGAGTTTTTTTCGGGTTAATTTTAGTTATGTCACTTTCTATTCTACTCCGTCTGTGAATTTTAGCTATATTTTTTAAATTCCATAATAAGAGTGGAATATTTTTTCTTATTTTTCTGTCTTTACGTTTACATACGAGTAGAGTCTACGGTAGTCATTCGAAATAGCTCATCCGATTTTGATGGGGCGATGGACTTTTACAGCTCTACATATCGAGTATTTGTTTACCTACATTTCGACCAGCCGGCGATCTCTAGTATCATTTATTTGATCAAATAAACTATTTACTTTGTATTGTGTATCTATGTAATATCTATGTACATAGCGAGTTCGTATTTATTGTTTTTTTTTTATATAAAATTGTTTAATATAATTAGGTATATTTTTTGTAAACAACGTTGCTGTGATGTTGTTGTTTGTGATATTTATAAAGAATAAATGTATTTCATTTCAAAGGTTTTACAAACTATGATTTATTGAATCTAAAGGGCCACGTACAAATGTAACTTCGCCGAAAACAAAATAATCTGGAAGCTTGCGATATAATAAATGATCCGCAAAAATGATAATTATTCTTTATAAATTACGAAAGTTTTATATGTAATGCAGTTGACGAAAATAATTAAATTTAAATATAATTTTTAAACGAACTACAGTTTACGAAACTTACACATATTAAGGCAAGTCCTAGGTAACCAACGTAATCGAAAAGGAAGGTTTATACTTTTAAATTTGCCTATAGTAACGTCTAATCGTGCACAAAATTCACTAATTTACCAAGTATATCGAAATTACAACAATCAATTTTTAGACATTGATATTTTCAATTAAAAAAAAAACTATTACATACTAAACTATTTATATGAAGCAACTAATTTCAGTGTTCACTGTTTAGATTATAGCTCACTCATGTTGTTTTTTTTTATGTTTATAATCTTTAATTTAGTTGTTAACGTACTTATTTATGTGTATTTTTTTAAGCGGCATCTTAATTGGTGTATTGTACAATTTTATATTCTAGTTATGTATATAAGACTTATGTATTCTGTTTGTGCCCTATTAAAATAAAAATAAAGGATATGTAATTCTCTCTTTAACGGATTCGGTTGGCAAATTAAGAGCGCGATCTTAGAATGTCCATTACAATCAATGACACTTTATTTTTTGTGGGTGTTATTTTTACGGTCTGCTAAATATAAAATTATTGACTATTTCAGCCACCAGCTTCCGGTAGGGCGAGGGGTATGCGGTTCCAACGGAAATATTCAAATAATATTCAGATTACCTATTGTGCAACACAATACAGTATACTATATCTCTATATATATCTCTATTTCCGACCAGACAGTCTAAATCGGTCCGCTTGGAAGGAGAATCAAATGTGTACTAATATATAAAGCTGAAGAGATTGTTTGTTTGCTTGAATGCGCTTATCTCGGGAACTACTGGTCAGATTTAAAAAAAAATATTTCAGTGTTAGATGGCCCATTTATCGAGGAAGATAATTATATGCGCAAGAAGTCACAGGACCAGCTAGTATATTATAAATTTACAATAAAACTCTGTAAATATATATATAATTTTCATATATTTGACATAAATATGTATATTTTTAAAGATTACTCAGGATCCATCTAGTATCCTTTTTTCCCGTTTTTCACGGGAAAATTTAAAATACACAAATCACAAGCACAAATCCGTCAAAACTTTTTTTTTTAAAGGTTCGAGGGACCGCAGACCCCACTATTAGGTATTAATTTCAACTTTATAGCTCTATGCGTTCCTCAGAAAAAAGGGCCTTGACAGACAGACAGATGGAAGTTATTCTATAAGGGGGTTTTATCCTTTGGAGGTACGGTACCCTAAAAACACAAAACAGTTATGAGAACTGCTGACAGAAGTCTTCTCTTTCCCAGCGTTATCCTGGTCTAGTAACAGAATCGAATACGTTAATTTTTTTAAACACCCTCCCCTCTTTTCAGAAGTTAAAACGCCTATATCAACTTGTAATTATAACTTTTTAAATCTATTCCCTTTCTATCGAGAAGTAGTCTATGTTACTCCTTATAACATTAGATATCTGCCAGTGAAAGTCCCGTCGAAATCGGTCCAGCCGTTTCGGAGAATACTCGGAACAAACAGGCAATTTTTTAACTGAAAGCTAGCTTTGTTATAGGCATCATATACATATATAGTCATAAGAAAGGAAGAAGAGAGGGAAGAAAACGACTTTTTACCTATAAAGTTAGTATTTTCAAAAACATCTTCTACCTAGTGTGTCTTGATACTAGGGTCCGCATGAATTACAGAGAACGTGGTTGTCGGGTAAGTTAAGATGACCAGCTGCTGTCTGACGTCATCCCTGGAATCTTCACAATCTCACGATTAATATAACTCAGTGACATTAATCGGACCTCCTGTTTTACGATCCAAAACAAGAAGGAAATCGACTGTTAGAAAAGCTGTTGGAAATGGCTCGCCCATCTATCACTCGGTTGCGATAAGAACTGCTTAAACTAGTCGATCGATGCAAGCGCCGAATTATCAAAAACATGTAATATACATATTTCTTCGAACGCTTTCAGCATTCGTAGTAAAAATGTTATAATATCTCACTTTTCCCATTTAATTAGAACTAAGTTATAAATTTATAAAGGTATACAATATTATAAATTTTTCAGATCCTTTATTCCAGTACGCTGTAGTGGAATACAACCACTGGTCATCTACCACCGTGACGCCCATCTCGTCGCTGTAACAACTGCCCCGAAGAGGAATCCGGATTTTGTCTAAAATGTTTCAATAAGCTTGTAAAAATGGAACAATAAAAATAAGAAAGGAGGAGTAAAAGAGAGAAAATAGCATATTATAATAACTTACAAATAGCTCCTTGTGTGAAAATTGGAGAAAAAAAGTCCAATTTATATCAGACGAGCGAATGTTTAAGCTACCCCTACTCTATCAAATTCTTTTAGTTTAAACAGATGTAGAGCATTCTCCTGTCGTTCGCAAAGATTCTAATTCTTATTTTAGTTTTTTTCTCGTTGATTTTTTGGTGTAAACACTAAGAATGAACTTTTAATAACACATAAAGATTGAGAAAGAATGCTCTTGTTCTAACTCTATCTTTAAATTTGTTTAGTCCAAACCCACCTTTACGCGAACGTGCGCTATAGAGGCTTCAGATATCATCACGCTAAAATTGTATCCATTTCTTACGCGGACAAAGTCGCGGGCGGAGCTAGTTTATAACAAACCGGGCAAGTGCAAGTCAGATCCGCGCACTAAGACTTCCGTGTCATCGCATAATACTTTACCAGGCTATTTTAAGCTATACACTTTTCATAAGATTTATCCTAATTTGACAAAGTCAATGCAATTTTTTTTTGCACTGGAACTACAAATTTTGGATTTTAGCAATTTTTCCTACAATTGTACTTCAAGATCTACCTTCTTGCCAAATTACAAGATTCTAGATCAACGGGAGGTACCCTATAGGTTTTGGTTCCCTTTGCAAACGTATGCGAAATGTGACATTAACCTGTTTTTTTTATTGCGTATACTTAAAGGGTTAATTTCTTCACAGCTTCAAGGGACCTTAGACGTCAGTATTTGGTATTCATTGCAACTTTGTACCTCCACGCGTTCCTGAGACAAAGAGTCTTGAAAGACAACGAAGTGATCCTATAAGGGATTCTTTTTCCTTTGGTGGTATGGAACCCTATAAACATCCTTGCTGTAAAGCGTAGCGTCATCCTTGCCATTAGCGTCATATACGTATGTATCATGACCACTGAGGCGTATATGGAACATATATCTATCAATTGTATGTTAATCCTATCCAATAATACATGATAGTTGGTCTACCGTAAGTCATGACGTAATGAGTAACTTTATATTGTCTCTAGTTTTAATAAACGAATATCACTATTTCAAAGTGTCGTTTGAAAACGGTTATGCATAATAATTACTGTTGCGTTTCCTATCCCCTTTTATATCATCGTCATCATAAGCCCTTGATAGCCCACCGCTGGGCGTAGGCCTTACTTTGCTTCTTCCAATCTCATCCATCCACCTCCCGTTACTCTCTGGGACTCTGTTAAATTCGTAGACCATCTGCGGTCACTATTCCCTATTAGGGTGGCTATTTCCTACATCCCTAACATTAGTACGGAGTCGAATTTGGGTATTACGAAATCGGTTTTGAAGTTAGATGCCAAACTTGATGTGCTCCATTGCTCTCTGCGCAACTCTTAGCTGTACATCGACTGCTGTGTGAGCATTAATGAATCGGCACCATATATGTATAATCTTTTTTATATTAAAGAAATTTATCGTTAGTTCGTTCTTTAAAAAAAAAAACTTTTTATTGAGGCGACCCGGCCGTGACACCAGCGCGCGATTTTGTTTTCGTTTATAGATACCGGGATTATCAAGGCCCCTGTCACGCGATAGCTACAGGTTAGCAGCGTATCGTACGAGTTAGTTCCGCTTTTTATCATTTGTATCTTTAACCCAGGCGACGAAGAGCCAACGACTTTCGGGCATAGTCATAAGTGCGTCCAGTCTAAAAATGCGAGTCCCTCCACTAAATTCTATTAAATTAAAGTGTAAAAGTAAATATTAATGTTAACGCTTGCCTGTGTGTGCGCAGCGATTTGAAGCGATGACTACAAACCAAAGATTTTGACGAAATCGCGTGTATTGCTACCATTTTGCATGTAGAGTTGAATACCTTGGAGGGACGCGCATTTTTAGACTGAACGCACTATATTTTAGGATATAATTGTATCGAAAATTTTCCATCCGCGGATGCTTAGACAGATAATTGTAGTTAACTCACAACTAATCTTTCTAAATAAAAAATTCGTTATCGATTCGCTAATTAGATGTATTTTTGTGTTTAGTGACTTGTAAACTTTGAACTCTTTAGTTTTGCCAATGATAACGTACGCACTAATTAGGAGAGGTTCGTAATTCTAATAGCTGCTATACACGTTTCGATAAATCGTTGCGAAAAAACTGTACACTTTTATCGATATATGTGGCGGCACGTTTAGTCATAGACTGATCTAAGTCATAAAAGCTGATTTTTGGGAAATCGTAAATAAACTTTTTGTCATTTACGACTTATTCCTCTTATAATTCGATAAAACCGACATTATAGTAACAAATTTGGTATTTTGATAATAGTTACTTTAGTGATATTATATTATTTATTTGTCTTCTTCACTAAAAACTTATTTTATTTAAAAAGACAAAAATAGCTGTATCTCAGTGTTGGGTGGAGACATCAAAATACTACTTAGATAGGCAGATAGAGTACGTAGAAGCGAAGCTGCCTGTAACATTAACTTACTTTAGACCTAAAACGTAATCGGTCAGTTTATAACTGAGCGTGCGATGTGTATGAATATTCGTTGTCGGTAAAACGGCACAGTTTTCCGCACCCATTAAATCGCACAGTTATTAAGCGTGCGATGTGTACGAAAATTCGCTGTCGGTTAAACGGCACAGTTTTTACGCAACATTTATCGAAACGTGTGTAGCGGCTATAAGTTGTTCGGTCGTGGAAGTACTTCCACTGTAGAGGAAACTATAGACAAAATCACAAAAAAATACTTGTAGTGTTGTGTTCTTATAGATAAGTTGGGTTGCCAGAGCACTGTAAGAAGAGGAGAGAGATTCGAGAAAGCGCAAGTTGTGTATATCGTATTTGCAGGTGTCTATATACTACTGTGGCATCTATAAGAAGGCCCTTAATCCTTGATTATTAACATACCCACATAGTTATTTAGTGTTGAGAACAATACTATTTAAAAACTCATACCTGAATTTGAATTGTTTTGAATTTTGTACTATTCAATGCTAAACTCTGAACTGTTCTCTGTTACAGTATATTTCTAATTGTAAAACTATTTAATTAAGTCTAGTTACAGTAGATAATAGCGTATACATATTTATAATTATTTCCTCATAAGTCATATAAATATGCATGTAAAAACATAGAAAAGATGAAAACATGTCGATGCTGTATAAAACATAAACGATATATTATGAGAACAGACTTTATATTTGTTTTAGGTTTTTCTACTCTTTAAAAAAATCTTCTTTCTAATAATAACGATTTATTATTGCATTTTCAAGATTCCTCCGACCAAACTTTATATCCTTTTTTTTACGTGAAAAAAGGCTAACGGACATATTAGACGGACACGGATTATAAATGAATGCCGAGGCTAATTTAATACAAAATGTTTTAAGAATTTTTTTTTAAGGAGAGTGCGAAGATTAGTTGCGGCCACAGATCATCTATGATTAGGGCTTATTTTAGGACTGCCTTGAATTGTAAAGTAGTTAAATATTCTGAATGAAATAATTTTTATAATTTTTATCGGCTTTATGACAGAATTCATTAATTAATCATTTGTAAGTTCATAAATAATAATTTATCAAGTCTGTATGATTAGACGTTGATAAAATAACACATCATCGAATTCTTAGCATACTTTATATTGAGAGCGGATGGTCTATTGGGATGAGCACTTGGATAATCATAATAAATTGTTGCATATTTCATCCCAGTAATCTCAAATCTTATGTCCTCGATCCACGTATTATATAAAATATATCAGACATTATTTATCAAAAGTTATGAAGCTGAAAATAGGCATGAGGACAGCAAATCTTTGGTTTTGAAGACGTTGGTTTTATGTGATATACTCATATGAGAGGTAAATTTTTGGCCAAAAGACTTTCAACAATAGGATGTAAACGATTGTTGGATTTCTGTTGAATATATCTTACAACTTGTGCCGGCGAATTCATCCGCGAAAAATTAAAAAAAAAAAAATAGATTCAATTTTAGCGTGATGCCTATATAGCCTTTCTGGATAAATGGGCTATCTAACACTGAACGATTTTTTTCAAATCTGACCAGTAGTTCCTGAAATTAGCGCGTTCAAGCAAACAAACAAACAAATTATACGAATAGAGATATTCCCGTTTTGTGTCTAAATAAATCTTTATTATTTTTTAAAGAATATTAGGAATACCTTTTAAGGTATGTCTAAACTTACCTTTATGGAACCAGTTGCTATCTCCGGTGTTTTCGATCCGATGCGATTGGAAAATTTGGCAAATTAAATAAAGAGTAATTTTGTTCTTTCTTTGAAGATTACTATGTCACTTATAGAACTTCTTTCTTACAAACTCTAGCTCCAAAAAGATTCAAAGGACGTCTTTTAGGCATCTCATGACACTTCTACAATAAGTGCTCAATTTCTTTTCCTTATTATCAACGCCGTTATGATTTTAATTTTCTTTTCTCTCTTAGAAAACTTTTCTTCATTTTTTTAATTTGATTTAGAGGTCGCTTTAGTTCTATTAAAAATCCAGGTACGAAGTAATTACTACAATGTTTTTACTTAATTAATGTTAAGGTCATTATTAGAATCTACATGTAAAAGCCCAGCGGAGTTTTGAATAAATTGAATATAATGTTGGAGTAAATAGGAAATGTAACCTTAGGTGCCTAGGAATAAGGAATACAATGAAACTTATTACTAGACCACCCTCGGAGTTAAGAATACCCACCCTAATAGGTAATTGTTAGAAACGTTTCTTACTCAATGGCCTATAACTAAATATTGCGGCAATTTCCAATTCATATTGTGACCTTTCAGCTTGATTTTAACGGATAAATTCCTCGCTGTCAACAATGTTTTGTGAAATTCAATGAAAGAACAATTTTGAAATAATGTTTGGTAAATATTATAGCTTTCGATTGTTTCACACACAACATTTTTATAGGCGCAACAAAAGTAAGAACATATTTTTTCTGCATCTTTTTTTTGGAAAGAATGATAGATGTAAAAATAATAGTATAACAGTTTGTCGATTAACCCTTTTTGTCTTTAAAAGTTATCGTAATTATTGTTGAAGCTATAAAGCAAGGAACCACAATTTTGACCGTAATTTAGTCAATTCAGTAGCTGTCAAAATATAAATAACAAGTTGAAGGGATTCGTGACATCTAAATATAACCAATTTGCATTACACCTGTGAAGCCGTCAAATTGTGAAATGACATGCGACTGAAGGCACTTCGCGCGCTGTTTGGTTAAACATCATGTGCTCTGCGGCGCCATATTTGTTAGTTAATTCGAATAATTACCGTCACGGTACTCCTGTTGAAAGCAGATAGGTTAGAAGAAGAAAAAATCCCTTTTATGTCATACAAATTACCTACGACAGACACATAGCCACAGTTGACAATTTTGAGGCACGAGAGAATATAATTTTACAGTTTCGTTTCGATAGTATATAATCTACCAACAAATACATTAAGTATTAAGCAGTATACTCTTTCTAGTAGTAGTTATTCTTTGTAATAACCCCTTGGCTTGATCCTGTGTTATCCATTCAATTCTCCTTATCTTTAACGGTGTTTAAGCAACTTGGCTTACTTTATTGCTTTAGCTTTTCTTCTTCTCCAAACGGACCACATTACCGATCACAGAATCCATCTTTTGTTACTTTACCTAACCACTTAATCGTATGTCTTAAAAGTTTTTACGACAGATTTAATGTTGAACATTGTTTATATAAATAATAAAAATAATTGTAACGGTTATATCTTTTTTTAAATATATAACAA
Source organism: Charaxes varanes (assembly GCA_024363005.1). Lineage (NCBI taxonomy): Eukaryota > Metazoa > Arthropoda > Insecta > Lepidoptera > Nymphalidae > Charaxes > Charaxes varanes. The sequence continues at coordinate 7,501,925 of JANCMC010021608.1, forward strand.
GGGGCAAACCGACGCCCATGGACAACTGCAACACCATGGGGATCACAGATGCGCTGCCGGCCTTTCTTATCTATTTTAATTTTAAAATATCATTACAAATATTTTATCATTGGAATACTTTGCTATAATTTTTATCTAGTTATGACTATTGGCGCATTATCCTTTTTGTATATTTATATTTGTCTCTAGTCGAGTTTACAATAACGTATTTATACATCAATATGTGACGAGAAACCGCTATTCAGTTTTACGCTATTCAATCATTTTACGAAAGCTTTTCAGACGAAGGAGTATAAAATTTGACACAATTTATTTATTTTTATTTATTTATTTTATTTGTAACAAAATAAAACGTTTCGTTTACATCATTTATTATAGACCAAAGCACTACTAACAAATTACCGTCCGTTTGACGTCATCCCAGAATTCACACAACCTATATCCCCCCCTCCCTCTTTCTCTCACACACACGCACACACACACACGCACGAAAGCACGCACGCACACAGACATGCATACACATCTAAACTATGAATTATAACCTAGTAAGCCTTTTTTAAAATTTAATAAAATTTAGATTACATTATAGAAGTCTATAATGTAATCTAAATTGATTCATTGACTAATTAAGTATATAAAATACCAACCTACCGTAACACAATTTTCACTAGTATGGAGGTTGATAGTTTTTTTCTTTTTTGATTTTATAACTAACAAAGAAATAAATTTAATAAAAGAAATTGTAAATGTTATTAACAGAAAAACTGAATATCTTTAGAAATTTTAACTTTAGAAAATTCGTTCCAAAAGCTCACGAATTTTAAGCTGAAAATATTTCTAAGGGGCGTTTTATTTAACACGCCGACACGGAGAGCATAAGAAAATCGCTGTATACATTCTGTGAAAAAAAAAGATTAAATTAAGAAGTTACTAATTATATTCTCGTGTAGTAAACTAATTCATTATTCATTATTATTTGTGAAAACTAAATTAGTTTAATAGTAAAATTTATGCGAATGATGATATAGTATTTTTACCACAATTTTTTTTTAAATAATAAAATAAAATAAATCTATATTACCGTCAGTCGAATCGTCAAATTAAACATGTGTTATTATTATTTAAGTGGCTTCGTACGTGCTATTATGCGCAAAGCATTTCGGTGTATTATGTAACAAAATATAAAATAGTTATTTTTTTGATGTTTGCAATTAATCTGTGTCAAGTGCAAGACCGGTTAGTAAAGACTAATCACTTTTGATGAGTTGGTATAACCGTGTGTTCATTACAAGTAGACTACATTCTAATTCAGACAAAGCGAATGTCAGACTCAAAAATAAGAGATCTCGAGTTGGCATTTTTTGAAATTTCTTTCTTTTAAAACGTTTTTAGATTACGATCTCTTTTTGATTAGATACTAGATGCTGTCTAACTCGTTATACATAACTTTTAGCTGTTGCTAGATGCATCTTTACCACCCATAGAGCAATTTGTTTTTATCTTTTACAAAAAGTTATTTTTGTGAAAGTTGTGCGATATTTTCGCTATCTGTCAATGACTAATTAGTTTTAAACTTCAACACTGTAGTGTTAAAGAGTTCTCTTCAACTACTATTGAACTTCAAGGCAACTTGTCTATTAACGTTTTTTTTTTTGCATTTTTTAAGTCTAATAATTATTTAATATAATTGAAGGAATATTTTATTGTGCTTTATCGCTTTTTTATCTTTTGCTTCATGACAAGAATTTTCTAAGATTCCATAGATTGGTTAATGTCCTAAATTTATCTTTTAAAAAAAGACTGGCACATCGGGAGTGCGGACAGAAGTGAAAACTTGCATATACAGAGGTGTCGGTAACGGTAACATTTTAAATTTGCCTATAGTAACGTCTAATCGTGCACAAAATTCACTAATTTACCAAGTATATCGAAATTACAACAATAAATTTTTAGACATTGATATTTTCAATTAAAAAAAAACTATTACATACTAAACTATTTATATGAAGCTACTAATTTTAGTGTTCACTGTTTAGATTTTAGCTCACTCATGTTGTTTTTTTTTTATGTTTATAATCTTTAATTTAGTTGTTAACTTACTTATTTATGTGTATTCTTTTAAGCGGCATCTTAATTGGTGTATTGTACAATTTTATATTCTAGTTATGTATATAAGACTTAGGTATTCTGTTTGTGCCCTATTAAAATAAAAATAAAGGATATATAATTCTTTCTTTAACGGATTCGGTTGGCAAATTAAGAGCGCGATCTTAGAATGTCGATTACAATCAATGACACTTTATTTTTTGTGGGTGTTATTTTTACGGTCTGCTAAATATAAAATTATTGACTATTTCAAATATTTTCAAAATTCTGGTTATTGACTTGATTATCAGTACATTATTGGGATAATGATGAAGAATGATAGTAAACTTCCACTCTCAACAAAAAAAAAATGTTTTCAATTTGACAATATTTAATTAGTTTAACCTAATGACAAAAATTAAGCAATTGCTACTTACTACGAGTTGAATTTAGCTTTTTGTTCACCCTAGTTTCACATGACGACTTGATATAAAATCTATAATAATAAATAAAGCTGAACAGTTTGTTTATTTGTTTGTTTGCTTGAAAGCTAATCTCAGGAATTACTGGTCCAATTTGAATATTCTTTTAGTGTTAAATAGCCAACGAAGTCGCGGGCTAAGCTAGTAGACTACATACGGTTAATCATTTTCACCTTTATATTAATATTAATTCTGTAATCAACTCTTAAATAGCAGCATACTTAAATGTGAAATCTATTGCATATTTACATCTACTCCCTGCATTTATTTTGAAATACTATACATCTACACTTTATCAAGTGTGACTGCGGTCAAGCGCTTGCCTATCTCCAATAAAAAAAAAAAAAAAAAAAAAAAAAACGTACTATTTCTTCATCTCTAAACGATTTTTTTTGATTATTTTTTTTTCAACTCTAGTTGAGAGATAGCTAATGCAGTAGGAAGACAGTCATCAGCGCAACAACAAAACATTCTTGATTAAGAACTTATTCTAAATCTAATAATGAAGTTCCTGTATATATTATAGCTTAATAACTGATACGCTATTTATACAAATTATTCCGACGAAGACGTGGGCATCAGCTGGTTTGAAATGAAAGTTAAATTCGAGTGAATAGCATTATCTAGTTGTAAGTACTAGTTTCCATAGTAATATCTAGTTAATAAAATTGCCCTGAGACTAGGTCCCGCGGGGCATGTTCTAACATGTGTTATGTTTGCTTCAGAGTTGTAACTTTTTACTTCCAATGTTTCATTATTTATTTGGGCAAAGTGTGCAATTTTATAATTTTCTGATTGGCTCAAGACCGTAAGGAGTGGTACATGCGGGGAGAGGCCTTTGCCCAGCAGTGGGAGAGAAAGGGCTGTGGATGTTGATGATGTATGAGAAAATTACGGGAAAGGTTCAATATTGAATCATAAGTTGTTATATTTCACCTGGATCATTCTGATCTAAAGTATGTAACATTCTGATAGCGATCCACACGTACTGACAATTGTAGGGCAGAATTTAATTTGCAAACTATGTCGGTTTGAAAACGTTTAACTGATAGGAGAGCTCGCCCTTATCTATTTAATTTATCATAAAGATTAACCAATATCTTATTAATATTCCAACATATCTACACTAATATATAAAACTGAAGAGTTTGCTTAAACATGCTAATCTCAGGAACTACTGGTCCGATTTGAAAAATTCTTTCAGTGTTAGATAGCCCATTTATCGAGGAAGGCTATAGGTTATACTATATCATCACGTTAAAGTTGAATCTATTTTTTTATCTAATTTCACGCTGACGATTTCGCGGTCACAGCTAGTATATAAATATATCAATGAAGCCAATATTTTATCTCACAATATCTTATAATTATCCTGCATCGCATCTTGGAAAGAAATGAGATTCTTGACTGACAAATAATCAGAATATTTACAGTTTTTGTAAAAACTGCTTCGAAGTAAAATAAACAGCAAAAACCTTTAAAAAATTACACAATCATGCGAGAGTTATGAAGCGATCATCGTTTAAACCTAATGAGACAGAGAAGTAAGGGTTTAACACCAAAATATTAACACCAAAAAACGGTCTCACAGTTAATAGTGGCGTCAATGATTTATTGGATCATACGAGGAAAATGCTTTATAAGAGGGAAAAGAGCACAGAGGATAATTTTGTAGTTTAATCAAATGTAAAGTAGTTTTTTCTGCTATGTATTATAAAATGTACATACTTTGTTAACTATACTTCTCATCAGAATAATCGAAACACCTTGCAAGTTTGTTTTTTAAGGATTAGAAGAAAATGTGTATATTTAGACATTGTATGTGTCAAAAAAAACCAAATAATTAACATTGGAGAAATTAAAACCAAATGTGTGTAAAATTTGTAAATACGTCATTTACGAAAATTGAATTCTTTTAAAATCCAATTTACAATCGTCTTTCAACTCTTCATTCTGATAATATTATTTCCACTATGAGAAAATGCGATGGGAGGCAAGAAAAAATTTAATTACAACTTTAGCACCTTTTTGTTTTAAAAGACTGCGTATCGTAGAATAAGCTTGGCTCGGTATTCCATCGTCGCTACCGCTTTCAGTCGCCATTCATTACAATTAAATGTGATTATGGCTCATTTGGAATATATCCCCCCGTTAAAAACATTGTGTTTGAACACTTTAACAGTGTAGGCTGGAGGCTAAGACTTAAGCACTTTAAGACTCTTGAGCTAGCATAATTTATTGCAGAGCATCGCACTATTACTGCATTTTAAAATTTTATCTAGTCATCAGAATTAATTATTATCTACTGAAGGTATTATAGATTAATACAAGGTTTCAAATTTTACGAAGAATATTACAATTGCTATTTTTTATTTCATCTTACTTATTATTTCCATTGAATACATTTTAAAATTACTCCATTGCAACAGTATGGCATCTTTATGGCTTTTGTATAACTATTTAGAAAGGTCAATTTGTTAAGGATTACACCAATAGGCTCTGACATTTTTACAACGGATAAATTTATATCGATAATTCGGACATAAATTTTTACTTGTTTAAAAAAAAATGATAAAGTTCTGATTAACACCAAAGGTTTTTAGATTTAAAATCCTTATGATTACCGTGCAGGAGGCGAGTAATATTGTTCCTAAGCGGGAGGCGCATACTTAGGAATTTAATGCTCCACCGCTCGCAGCCAAATTACGAGGGGAGTTGAACTACTACTAAGAGTTAATAGTCCACGTGCGAAACTTTGGTAGGTTACTTATTAATGCCATTAATCCTATAAAAGGATGCTCAGGGCCGTGTTTGTATTTAACCAAGTAAGTGATATACATTTAAAGTCCTTTATTTATCTACTTATCTACTATTTTACATATTTTTCAACATTATGAAAGAATCTAAAATATTTAAAAAAAAATAGTCATCCACAAGAAACAAGGTCACAACCCAAGCAGCCTGTAATATTGTTAATAGATTATAAATCGTTTAGGAAAGAAGGCATCCATTAACGAAAATTTCCTTTTAGATATAAATAAAAGTAATAAAATCTACTAACGTAAGATTTATCATTAGCTCTTTTTCAGTTCCGTGCATATCTGTTGTTTAAGAAGGGCCATTCAAAGGACTTCTACATACTGCTACCGAGAATTTTTTTGTTTCTACGCATTATAAAGTAGTGGTTATTGATGATGCAAGAGTTATTAGTAATTACCTGAAGAGTCCAAACGTTACGCTTTATGATTGCATTACACAATAACTCGATTACGTGCATATGGATATATATTCATTAGGAATATTTATAATGATTTTAACCTTAATAAAGAAAAGGAGGAAGAACACTGGCAGTCATTAGGATGAGCAAAAGGCTCCGAAAACCCTCGTCAAATCGATTCGTCTGTTTAATGCGTTTATATTAAAGCGGCAGTGAAGTGTGAAAATTATCTTTGCTGGAACGATCGACGATTTTGTGGGTCAAAATGGGGTTTATATATAATTATACGCTGTGCTTTTAAGTATACTTTATCTCTTTCGCTAGACAATGGAGTAAGTGATTGAAGACTATTACTGAAAAAAATCCTACGTCTACGTCCAAATTTGTTGCTTACTGAACTGTACTCTTCATTTGCGTAGAAACCACTACTTCTCCCGAATCTAAATAAAATGGATTCTCCATTTCCTTTATTATAATCTACTACGCCTTAGCAATATTAAAAACGTTTTTAGAGCCACTTAGAGATGCTTCACTTTGATAAAATTTTGTCTTTAACGCTTAAAAAAATATCAAGACGTCCTCGAATATGCTTACCACAGCGCTTGAAATACTTTAGAAATCCTGTATTGATTTAAACATAATATTGGACGCTGCAAAGTGTGCTTGTGGTTCTGATTGACATCACCGATAAAAGAGGAATATAAAATACTGAAGCCTCAATAGCTCAACGATAAAAGGATGTTATGAATTCCTTAAGATTGTTGACTCAAACCCCGATCCGGCAGGCCACTTTCGTGGTCATCGCTAACATAAGGTAAACTGGAGCACTTGTACTGGAGAAAAATTTAAATAATAATAAATAAGATAAAAAAAACACAACGTTTGTTTAATCATACACGTTATTTGTTTCTTATCATTCGTTATTCTTCGCACGTAGGTATAACCAATACTGGGTACTAACATATGCATCGGCTTCAAACTTCACACTTTATACGAAGTTTCACATACCAATCACAATTATCGTTGGGCTATTGAAATTTAAATAGAATTTATACAAAAAGGTAGCGTTGAGTTTTCTCAATATGGTCCAAATACATGAAGCTAGAAGCTATATACATATATTTAGTTGGCGATTTCCATTCATTTCCTTCTGGAATTATTTCTATTCGATACATTTCTAAAACGCGACGTAAATCGTACAAATGTAGGAATTTTATTTTATTTTCACGACTTATTGCGAAAGCTAAGACAGCGCAAATGTTTTATTCGCTTTCAATTTGTACTGGGGGGATTTTATTCGCATTGGAGCACCGAGTAGTGCACTCAGGAAATGTCCCGCGGAAGAGAATGTAATTCATTTATCAAACATTTCAGATACATCTGCGGGCCCTCTAGTATTGCAGTTGTCTATTTTTTTGTAAAGAATATTAGGGATACTTTTTAAGTATGTCTACGTCTATGATAAATAATACATTAGTAAATTTTATTTCAAAATAAAAACCACTGTGAACCATGTCATATACTTTAATAGTCATATATAATAAACTTCATAAATTTAACATTGTACAAAAGGTGTAAAAAGCTTAATAACGATATAATACACCAATTCACTCACTCACTCTTATATGTCACCCTGTATCTACAATTATTCTTTATCAAGGAACATCACTATGATCATCTTAAAGTAATAATAATACGAAGCATAAAATAATCATAAAAAACCTTTGAATTATGTATAATTACAGGTAATTACCAACTTAAGTGCACATAGATAATATTGTGTATATTGACCGAATAAACTGAATTGAAAAATAAGCATAAAAAATAATACATCTAAATAACCGATGAAACATTCTAATTGAATATTGCTAAAGCGCAAAAATAGATATACCTCTCGTACATTCATATAAAAAATCAGTCGATTTATTATATGTTTTTTATGTCTGGGTTGGCCGTCATGTATGAAACCATCGGCGGTACTGCGGGTTCCTCGGTCCTGCCATAGTCGGCGACACTGGTATCGGCTGCCTGATTAGTTTCCGCTTCCCTTTCGCCCGGATCTTCGTCCTCTAAAAATTGAAGGAATTGTTTATTCTGATATTCAACAGCTGATACAATAATCCATTTACATCATTTCTTTAACACGCTTATTCTAAGTAGTTACTTTTTTAGTTCCACGGGAGACTAACATCCCTAAGGACCATCTAATAAAAACGAACAAGTACATTGATCTGACGACAGAGCTCACCAAAAACGGTTATAAAACCAGCTTATACGCGGTAGAGGTAGGAGCAAGGGGTATATCAGCAAAATCCCTGTACAACCTACCAAAAGACCTTGGCTTGTCAAGAACTATTATAAATTCATTACTAGAAAGGACATCTAAAGCCGCACTAGTAGGATCATACCAGATTTGGCTAGGCAGGGGAGTGAACACTAACTCACGCAAGCGAAGTTTCTACTTACGATCACTATATATAGACCTTCCGACGAACAACTGTCGGCGAGGCGCGGTCGCCCCGGGCGACTCCAACTAGCCCGGACACGAAGATCTTCCTTTGCGGTGGTTGAGCATATTGACCTTCGCTCCAACCTTTCATTCCTCGCCGAAAGCCTCCCACCTTGGTGTGCCTTTCCCACACGTTAATAGCTTAAACATGAAAGAAATTATATCTTTCTTTCATGTTTAAGCTGGCTGTATTGTAAAAATATATAATAAACATTTCCTTCATACATTATACACGTGTAACTCTAACGGTTTTTGCAACGCACGCCAGATTAGCTCGCAGATGATAGAATTTCTTCCTACTTACTTGACATTTATCGTTATATTTTGGACAATTCTTAAAGTTAAAAAAAAACACAATTTAAAAGTATTTTGTGTGTCTGTTTATTATGAAAAATCTTCGATATGACCGGATTGAATTGGAATTTTACAAAGTCTCTGCTTGAATATATCCCATCTATAGGCGTGATAGCTTCTCAGTAAAGTTTACCCCAAAACTGCTCGGGTAATGGTACAGTGCTGGATAGAATAATTATTTGATAAAATGGTTTCAATATAGGAAAACCAACGCAGTAATTAAGTTAATAAAATAAATACAGAACAAATTATACAAATAATGAGCTCTGTAAGAAAATAATAATTGTGTAAAAATATGTAACATAATAATGCAATACGAAACGCATGCGAAGTATTATCACCAACCACCGGAAGCTAATAATGTCGCATTTGATAATATAATTATTACATATTAGTTCATAAATACTTCATTAGACGATTAAGTTGATATTATCCCGCTGTTTTTACTCCTAGATCCATGGGCAAACGGATTGGCATAGGCCATGAATTATAACTTTGTGCGTTTATGCCGGCTAATAGCGGCTACACACGTATCTATAAATCGTTGCGATAAAATTGTCACGCCGATCTCATGTGAGAAAGAGGTACTGGTACCCGGACGCGCCGGACCAATTCGGCTACAAGCATGGCGCTACGTCTAATTAAAAACAGCCTGTTTTATTTTATTCATAATAATTGTGAAATTCAATAAAAAGTGTTCCTCCCCTCACGGACATCACATATAGTATCTGTTTCCGGCCTGTTATTTATAATTTGGTGAAATTGAGTTAAAGTTCTAATTCCTATGCTAGTTAAAGAACTGTGATACAGGAAAAAGTGCATTCCACCAGATGAATATACAAAAAATAAGTATGTTGTGTACAAAAAGAATTAAAAAAATTAACACAACAAACAGTATTTAGTTAATGACAAACTACTTAAACAAAATATAATGACTATGTCGTTAACAATTTTGTTAGTTTGGTAACTACCTCCTGCCAAGTTTTATTTTTGTACGTTCTGCGGTTTTCGAAATTCCGTGATGTTTAACGTTATATATATATATAACGTGTATTGTGAGGAAGTTTCTCAATCTGGAGCCCTAACCACCGGTTGCTTGGGTCCTTGCGCCGCTGCCGGCGGAGATCAATTTTTTTATATATTTTTAAATGCTCTTATTTTTATAATAATATTTAAAAATGTATGTAAGAATAAGATATATTAAATAAATGATAGTCATATTATTAATTTCAACTTTAAGGCTCTGAAAATTTATTTAAATAACACATTAATTAGGTAAATACATAATTAATAAAATTTTCTAAAGTCCATAAAGTATTATGGATATAAATACTCCACTAAAGCGGTCGCGAGACAGCTGACAGCTAATTCCAAAGAGATATTGTTGAGGCAAGAAATTTTAACGAATACTGTTTCAGATTTTCAATCAAAGGCAAACTCAAAAGCAAAATCGTAATAGACTTTTTTATAAGTAGTTATGAATGTCATATACAGGTGTAAAAGACATCGTACCTCCAACTTTGTGATAAGGCTACATTTAATATTGAGGTGGTCTAAGTGGAATTTAGAGTTGTTACTCGATGTCCGGCGGTTAAATTCAGCTGTTGGTATTCGTTAAATTTATTAATATTTGATGGTAAACGTTAAAATTAATTGGATACAACTTTAAAATATTATTACCTAGATATTAAATTGTGGAAATCACATGCCAATTTTAAGGCCTAAAAGTTGGTGTTTTGCCAAACCTGTGACGTCGTCGGCATACCCCTGGTAAAATTCTGTTAGTAAAATAACCGCTGGGTTTATATGTCTGTTATTCCACCTCACGTTAAGTGGTTAGTTAGTTAAGGAGTGAGGATATTTAGTCGACTGTAGGTATATATTTTTATGGCTTATAATCTGGGTTTAATGAGCTACTACCAAAATTGGAGATATAGTCATTTAATAATATATTTATTAGCCTGTAATGTAACCGGCAAAGGCTTGCCGTGTCTTAGATCACTCTCCTCTATACAGTACAGAGCTACCCCAATCAGGGCTACCACCATCGTACCGAGATGAACAAAAAGATTTACAGAATTGGGCAGGGTAAGTTATATCCTTGTATATATTGCATTAGCGTAAACTGATGGATGACATTTTAGGTCCAAAGGGAGAATGATAGAGGCAGCATCGTGTCAATGGCCTCTTATCAGCCAATCTATTTCAATCATATACAATCTATTTTTGTCTTTTTAACTACAAGTTTTATTTTTAAAAGGTAAGGAAAGGAAGAAGTAATAAATTATCATTATAATAACATTTCATTATCTTTTGTCACTTCATCAACTATAGTAAGAATTTATAATCTGTGATTTATTTTAAATAACGTTGTTTTTGAAAAGCGGAATAATTCTTAAATGCCCAAAAGTTTTTGGTTATTTCCGAAAGATCAGCTTTTTTGAGTTATTTCAGTATACTATAAAGTATCTAGTAGATATATCTAATTAGAGGTAGCGCTATGCTTACAGTCCTTTTGGTCTACAGCAACTGCAACACCAAAGGGCCTATCTCAAAGGCCGGCAACGCATCCCAGATGCGTTGCCGGCCTTTGAGATATGAGTATGCTCTTTTCGTGAAGGTAACTAAGTTGTAGCCGTTCAGAAATATAGAAGCTGGCAACTGATTCCACAGAAGAATTGTGCGGAGTAAGAAGTTTATCTCTATATTAATGTCTTCTATTGATATTATTATTTTCCCAAATTTAGGAACAGTTAAACAGAGAGAAACATAAGTATAGCACAGTTGATTTAATATATTATTAATTTAATTTTTTCTTTAATCTTGAAGATGAACTAAAAACGTCGTTATTATATTGTATTTTACTAAAACAAATACTTTTCTAACTTTCCGAGTTATAACAAAAGCTAGATTAAAATATCCCAAAAAAGTTTTAGGCTAAGCTTTTCGCCGAGGGCGGGCTTTAAACAAAGTCGCAAACAGAAAATTCTGCTGGAAATTTACCAAAACTGAACTTTAATGCTATATAGCCTATATAGCCTTCCTCGATAAATGATCTATCTAACACTGAAGCGCTTTCAAACAAACAAACAAACTCTTCAGCTTTATATATTGGTATACCAGACATAATGAAATTTTACATATAAGACTTTATATAAAACAAATCAAAAATAATACAAATCTATGTAAGTTAAATTAATTTGTTTGTTACTCACCTCGAAATATTTTTTTTAGTACGTGCATATTACACTTATTCAAAAATGGTGCCTTTAATAATTGTAACATTAAAATAATTTAACATGAAGACATTTGATTTATATAGGAAAAACATACACTATCTCTAAATAAACAGAACAACCATAATTTCACGAAATATAATGTATTTCGTGAAATTATGGTTAACCCTCAAAAATTGAATAAATTCATTGAACCCAAGCCAAATGATCCACTTTTTAAATAAAGTTATGACACAACGCCATAAATTTGATCCGTTTCTGAACAATAACTTACTAAGAAATTTATTATTTCCCTTTATAAAATAAAAATGATTTATAATTTTCTGTGTATAAGTATGGCCTTAATTTCGGCCTTACTCTTAATGTCGTTCTCTGCCGGTTTTCAACTGTAGAGGTTAGGAAGAGCCATAGCGTTTTTTATTAAGTGTGCGTTTATAATTTAGCTGTTTTTGTGTCATCACTTGAGTCCCGTCCAAGCGTGAATTCAACTTTCCTTTAGTACGGGCAGGCTCTAAAGTAAAATTGTTATGCATAAAAATAGGTATGTTTTTTTAACAAAAACAGACCTCAGACCCGTAAGTACCTTACACTTAAACTAAGTGTACTGTTCTAACGAATGCTCTCGATAGTATTGTAGTTTTCACATTGCCCTTTTATCTTTCTTGTATTCCTTTTTATTATTTGTCTTTTTTGACTGTGGAAGAGATTTGACTAGAGTCTCATATGGAATATCAAGAATAAGGTCATAGTATGTATTATGGCAGCATGGGAAAAAAGTAAATTACCCCAGGAGGGTACCAGCTATCAGGAAATCCCAGCCTTGGCGCTCTATCTTAGGCCCTCGGTCTGAGCGACACTCCCCGGGCTGCCTCGAACTCTGGAAAGGCTCTTCAAGAAAAAAGCAAATATTCGCATTTCTTAAAGACTTGCATCGGAGGGCCGTGGGATTCGGTGATTACTCAGGTTACCCGCCAGCATCACCAGCGCCAGGTATATACATAAAAAAGGGCTACCATCAAAACCCGGACCAGATCCCGTAAAGCAGCCGCGCAGGCGCGCTCGCACTGCGTCACCCGCCCTCAATTAAACCGACAACGCTCACGTTTCCTTTCATATCCAGAACTTCACTCCCGTAGTGGGCCGAATCTCGACCTGAACGAAATAAGACAGGGTCGTCGAGTCACTATATGTCTCATTGCTACTAGAAACTGTATTTACTAATACTAATTTCTGTTCAATCATATATATATTAGGGCTGTGAACTTGGTATGATAGGGCCCGAGCCGGTCGTGCCGCTAGCCTTCTCTGTTATTGCGGCGCCGCTGGAGGACCGACCTAATAAGCTGGCTCGTGCGGATAGTAGAGCAATAAGGGACTAATGCTGTAAAGGGCAATAATGATCTGTATAAAATGTACAAATTCTATGAATATACTTAATGGATAAGGATTAATACAGTATTCTTTAAAATAGCTTCGCAATAAGTTCATTATTTTTTGTAATATGTAAAAGCTAAAAATGATTCCTGTGTATACTTGAGTGTACTTAAGAGATAGATATATACCATCGCGGACTTTATTACAGATTATTTAAGATGTATACATAGTACATTTATATTCTCAGCTTTTATCTAATATATCATAAATGTATTAAACCTTCTCCTTGAATCGTTCTGTTTATTGATGAAAATCGCATTATCATGCGTTGCGTAGTTTGAAAGATCTTCGCGTACAACGCGAAAAAGAAAGGCAAAAAAGTATTAAATTTTAGTTTTATGTGTTGACAAAAAGAACATTTTAGCAAGTCGAGGAGGGTGCTAAATACAGTACTAATACTAGAAATTAATATACATTGTTATGTATGGCTGTAAAATAACGCTAGCTCCAGACTATATCATTATATTCATATAAACCATTGGAACCAACAAAACTACACAGTCATTACAGAGCACCACCGTGTTTTTCCTACAGATAACAAACAGCCCCCCACCCTCCGCTCCCAATACGTGACCTATCTCACGTCGTGTCATCACTGCTCCACCAACTGAATACGAGTCTCCAACTTTATTGGGAGTATTTATCTCCTAGTTCATTTATTTACATCTCAATGACTCCGTTTTCTTCTTTGTTCTTCTTCTATTTTTATGCGTTCCTGTCTCTTCTCAGACAAGAACTCGTAACATATCTTACTTGTAATATGCAAAATAAATATTAGTTATTTCACCTCATGATTGTGTGACGAACATAGCTATAAGCTAGAAAATAATAAACGCAGGAGCAAAAAACAGATCAGCGCACAACTCTACATAAATACAATTTGTGTAAGAGTTTAGCCAAATAAAGTACGCGTGTATTTCTTTCATATAAAAGGATAATCTCCTTCGACCTTGAGATAGATAATATAAACATAATCTCGCTAAAGCTCTCTGAAAATGTTTTGAAAGTAGCGCGGTGTGAGGCTAACACGTAGATACACGTAGATACGTGATCGCTGTTTAAGACACGCACAGTTTTTCCTAAGTTATTTTAACGGAAATTGTTATATATTTGCATTTTGTACGCTGGATTTCATTTAAATATCACTTACCTAATTAGAATAAAACCGTAAATATGATGTATCTCTCTGTTCTCACTCTCTGATTGAGTTTTTATGAAGGACGTTCATTGCCAATTGAGTTAACTAAATTTATCTTTAACCTTTTACCTACCTCACCGCTGCATACGATACCAGCAAGATATGCTGGATTTCGAAAGAGATCTGTTTTGCGGGATCATATTGTTTTATTGCTAAAAAATAAAATATTCCAGTTGAAGTAAACTTTTTCAATTTCATGTAATATTTTTGTAATTCAATGAAAAGTGTGAAATTTTCATCCGTTTCCAGGTGAAGGTTGAGAGCTTTCGTTCCGCTCCCATTTGAATTGGCCTTCAGCTAAAATTTGCGCACCTCTTGAACGTAAATGAAACTCACGTTGGGAAAGCTGCAGATTTAGCGAACGTATGACGGAAACACCTCGTGTTTGCAGGAACGTTTTAAAACGAAATATGTACATTGAATAAATGTCGATTCTAGCCATACACAATACAAAGTATGCACATTTTTGTGCTTATAGAGCTTGGTACAAGTACTAAGTAATTTTTTAAGTAAGTCGTTTGCCCCCTTTAGCAAAGTCTGGCTGATAATAGAAAAAAAACCCTAGCCTGTGTATTGCCGGCCCTGTGGCCGTACAGGGGGTTAGGATGCTTCCAAAATGCTTAGACAACTTTTCTCGCAAGAATGAACACAACATCACAATAGCATTGTTCAGCTACTATTCGCGTAGCGTCGAGTTCAGTGGGTCAGACAGTTCTACTTTACAACATCTTAAATCTCGTTATATACTCGTATCTTGTTAGCCAGCATATAGTATGATATCACTTTGTGTTGAAATTGTTTATGTCAATATGTATTTATTTTATATAAGTTACCAAGAAAAACAATACCGATCTCAACAGGTAAATATGCACTAGCCCATATTTAAAGACTTATTTATTTCCTTGATTCATAACTCGTCGTTAAATCAACTGCAAAAATTGCACTATCTGAAAACCAGTATCAATGGTGAAGCTGCTACTTTATTCAAACATGTGCAAGTTACTGACAGCAATTATACTCAAGTGTCGTTGCGGAAATAAACGTTTAATAGGAAATTCCCTACTCAAAAGATTATTTTTGCCGAAGAAATTAAATACATAAAATGCAACACAATTAAAATCGCTTTTAGACATTACTGTAGAATTTATAAATAGTCTGAAAAACCTGAACTTATCCACCGATCCTGGAATCCAATATAATACTTATGGTGGTACAGAAATTGGATTCGGAATCACACAAAGAGTGGAAACAGCATTCGTAGAAGGATAACCTTAATGATCTTCCTACATGGAAAGAGATAAACAATCTAGATTCCGTACCTTGGAGTTAGTTTCATCACCAATACACGTGACCCACTTACTAAAGAGCAAGTTTATCACGTAAATAATGTATCACATAAAACTTTTTGTCAAATGTAAAGACAATCAGTTCAACAGAACGCAGAATTTTTCCAAAAATTGCAACCAACAGAACGAAGTGACTAAGTAAAGAAGAATGGCATATGGCTTTTACTACTTCCTACCAGAACCACACTAGCTAATCGTCGGCTTAGATTTTCCTGAAGAATTTGTCATAGACGTCATGATACTTCTCTTCATCATCATCTTCTACTCGAGACAAGAAATGGACATACATTCGAAGACAAGATTAATTTACAGCCGATTGTATCAATACTACACGGGGTAGAAGAGAATGGCGTACACACAGTAATTGAATCTCATACCAGTGCAAAACAAAATGCAGCTTTATTAGCAATGGCGCTAGTAAGTAATCTATATCTTCTTTATTTTGAATCTATATAATGGTAAATTTACCTAGCTTTAGGGTGGGCACTGGCTCTTGAAACACAGTTTTGTCTAGTACAGGAGTCAAGCACTCATGATTTAAATGTACCATACCATTTTGTTACGACAGTAAAGGATAATTTTTATTATTAACCGTGACGAGTAACCAAGGTTACACGAGCGTACTGAAGGCGCTAATATATATGGGCTCACAAGCATGTTTTTTAAGTGAAAAGGCAACTCAAGTATTGCGGCTCTAAAGGCATTATATAGGCAAGATTGTTACGGGCGTAGACTCAATGCTAGTGGCAGTGACCAAACAAGTTCAATTAGATGTATCATCTCAGTGGAACCATAACTATAGCTTTCATATTGAATCCTTTGCAAGTAAGTAACAATTACAACATAAGATTCCAAAAATAATAACTCCAGTAATAAACAAGTGGCCACATATTTTTTTTTTTATTAATATTTGGGAAACAAACAACATACTTAAAATAAATAGCTACACAAATAATAATAGTTCTTATGTCAATAAAGTTTCCACTATAAGGTATACGATAAACAAGTTAAGAGCAATTATAACGATAAATCTAATTATTTAAACTTTTTTTTTGCAAAAGTATCTGTTTCCTAAGTTTAACTTTGAAAGAAGGTACTTTTATATTAAATAAATCTTGGTCATGAAATCTCTTATTGTAAGATTTACATGACCGATATACAAACATGTTATCGGCATACTTTGTTTTAAGTAAAGGCACATGAAACAGATCTTTCTTACGTGAACCCGATCGAGGACATCTAAATAGAATTTTATTTAAAAGGTAAGGAGAGTCAATAATGTTGTTCAATATTTTGTATAAAAATATCTGATCTCTCTCTGTACGTCGATCTGCAAGTGTGGAAACGTCAGAGAAGGGTCGGTTAGATAGTTTCAGTTTATATTTAAAATGTTTAAGAAATTTATTCTGTATAGCCTCGATTTGTTTTATGTAACATTGATATTGAGGGTTCCACACAACAGATGCGTAACCGAGAAGAGATCTTACAAAAGAATTAAAGAGAAGTGAAAGTGTTTAAAGTAGAATTGGATTAAGTTTTCTTGTAAAAGATATAATATTGCATTTTTGAATATTCAAATGTAAAAGGTTAGTTGTACAATAAGATTTAAAATTATTTATCTCCTCTTGTAACAACAAACAATCAGTTAAAGTTTTAATTTTTCTATAAAACTTCAAATCATCTGCATAAAGTAAAAAGTTTGAATTTTTAAAAACTGAGGAAACATCATTAAGAAATATATTAAATAACAAAGGACCGAGGTGAGAGCCCTGCGGTACGCTGAAAGTAACAGGTATAAATGATGATGAGAAGCCCTTAATAGTAACAGCCTGACTGCGGTTACTAAGATACGACTCAAACCATCGAAGTAGATCACCGTCAAGGTGTCAACTTAGCAGATCCAGATTATCTCAGGTACCTATGGACTTATTACTAGGTATAGGCAAAGGAATATATATGCACTTATACTGCAAGATGGTATCATAAAAGGTCCGACAGGGACACCTTGTGCACAAAACACTGCTTTAAGATGATTTTATTCGATACTCTCAGACAAGTAAAGAAGAAGAAGACGACATTGTGACTGTGCATCGAAAAATACATACAGAAGAAGACGTTTTTATATAAGATTTGTTGAAAAATATGTGGGAAATAGATACTGATATGAAGAGAAAATATACAAGAGAAGATTAATAATGTGAAGAAGTCTATATGAAAATAAATAAAAGGAATAACGACGGAAGATTCACAACTATGTATCTCCTTTCTTCAATCCTAAAAGATAAATTCACTGAAGTTGCCGTTTAAAACTGAGAAGTTGAGATCGCCTTACCGAACTAGAAAATAGATTTTTAAAAGATGCCCAAATTTAAAGAAGTATATATAAGAATAATTGAAGAGTATAAAGAGATTCGTCACAGAAGTAACTAAAGATGAAATATGTACACGGAAATGTAAGTTTTTTGGTACATTTTTAAAAAAATGTACAGAATTATCTTAATTACCCATTAAGACTTTGATGTTCAACGTAGTCTGTGGAGAAAAGACTCTTTTGAGGATATTACACATCTTCGACTTCGGCACGACATCAGCGCCCTACCTCGCTGTCAGAACCTTGTTGTAATCAGCAAAAGATAAAGGTGACCTATTTCCTGAGACTAATATCGTTGGACAGCTGAACTGAGCGGTCGCTCTCTTAGGCGCAGCACGAGCCACGCCCCTCCTACACATCTTTCTATTTCTATGACCTGAGGCATGCACCTTTGTAATTAGCGCGTAACCTTCACATACACTACACCCCACGCGCGGCTGCAGTGGGGGGATGTCTTAAATTCCCTGCTGTAATTAATTCCCGTCTAGAGCTCGCGGTTCGCCAGAGACTCCAAATTGGGGGCGATTTGAAATTGCCGCAGAGACATCTCGCTGGTTTAGGTATTTCGTTGATATATTATCCATTAAATGTATCGAATTACTTCAATAATTAGTTACCGTTTGGTAAAAAAATATATATAATATATTTTTTTACCAAAGCTTTTAATATTCTTGGTAAATAACATTTTACCAAGAATATTAAAAGCATGAAAATCAACTTTAAGACTAGAAAATAAAGGAACACTGAGATTAAGAAAAAAAAATGACAATGTCGGCATTGACATTGTAATATTTATTTTGTACATACAAATAATTGAAATTTTGTATATACATAGCTTTAAATAAACATATTGTTCGCAAACCTAAAAGTTTGTGGCCGAATTTTGACCACAAGGCGATCTGTAGATATGCCTCCGTGTTCCGAAATATGCCTTCTTACTTGGCAATCTTCTCCCATCCTAAGTGACCAATTCGGCGAAATTTTTAAACTTCGCAGTGTCCCATCATTCCGTATGATTATTGCGGTACCGCTGGAAACACGCTGCAGAGTCCTGCGTGAGCTCCGGGTCACAGTTCGCCAAGAGGCGGGACGGGATGAAAGCCGATGACGTTCTCTTCTTTCGGAGGCCAAGACTCGTTTCAGAGAAAACGCTGCGCCAGAGGAGTAATAGAGTCAAATATAGAGGTAAAATTTTCCTAACCTATTCAATCATTTTGTATGGATTTTCTGCTGTAATTAAATAATTATTATGTAATTTTAACAATATCACGATTTACCTTATATTACCTTAATACGTAAATTTACTTGATAATGGATATATAGGTAGGTAACAAACATCTAAATTGTCTTAATCAGTGCTACCAGACCGATTGCAAGGAAGACACATCTATATTATGTCTATCAATATTATATTGATGTCATAGTCATTGTCTCCAACGTAGAAGAACCCTGTACTCAAACGTTCAAGTAGCGTATCGCACGAGCCTATAACGCAAAACCCGTATGTGAAGAATCATTCGAAAAACCTATACCTAACTAGAATACCTCAGATCACCAAGAATGTAATTAGGTGTCTCATTTATAATTACAAAACCATCCCAAAGTGAGTTCAGAGAACAAAGGAATATTTAAGTAATGAATTCTTTCTTCGCTGAGATTTAAGCTCCTACGAAAGTAATATTTCGGAGATACTAAATGTTACCAGTATTCTCATTATACCAAGTACGTAATAATATAACATATGAAATACAAACTTCTCCCCCTCCCCCCTCCCTCCCGAAAGCTCGTCCTTTTCTGTTAGACAATTAATATCTATTGATTTTTCCCCACATCTCTCTGACATTATCAAGATATTTTTATTCGAAAAACGTTACGTTTAGATTAATTCGATAAGCAGTTTAGTAGAATTGAGTATGACCAATATTATTATTATTAAGAATGCGAGTTTGCTTCATTTCAATTACGCTGTCCCAACTTCAGTGCTCAACCGATCATCGCGAAAATTGTATACAACTTATCAGCGGTACACTTAGGACACAGAGTTTGTAGAACATTCGAAATGAAGACAACGTTCATTTCAGACGTTAATATTATTATTGTTCAATTCGCGTCCTGATCTGAGAAAAGCCCACAACAAAGTCAGTCAATAATTCAGATTCGGTTAAAGCAATTTACTCCGAAAAATTTATATCACTCACTTAATCCTTTACATTATAATAAGATTTTTGGAGACATCTCCCAAATATCCTTTTGAAACGAACACAATTACAGTGAAATAATATTCTTAGGAATTAGATTTATATCATTACAGAGCCTAGTAGTATGTATTATTAGTTGATATTTATTTCTGACAATTAGGCAGAATGAGTTTATGTCATTCCCGTCTAATGCTGTAACTGACCACTCTGAAATAAAACACCAACAGAACAGCACTTTCCAGCACTCGCATGATTTATCGCAGGAATCCCGCCGGGAGAAGAAAATGTCGGAATAAATTTAGACGTCGTTTGATATATAATGATATTTATTGTGTACACGTCCGCACGAGGCAACCTATAAATAATTCTGTTTGTTCGATGCGCTACGTATTTGGCCTGCGATGTACTTTATCGAACATTCGTGTTTTACTCGAAGCTGTTAAAGAAGCAAACGAACACATCATTACCGTCTGCTATGCGAGGTGAAATAACTTCAAATCTAGATTATAACACAGGCATTAAGTTGTTTACCTTAGGAACAGACGTCCGTGTGTCATATAGTCCTGTATATATTTATTTATAAAAATAAAAAATCGGAATGTAAACGTCCAAAAAATTCTTCGGCTTGCACATTGTTATACATCCTTAATTCCTTATTGATTTAATGTGAACGAAACTCTATTTATTACGTTTACACACCTAATCATCTGGAGATGAACCGTTCACCTTGGGGATGAACATAGGCTACTTTTTGTCGCATATATGTAATTAGATATAGAGGTTGTAAATTAAAGGAAAATTAAGGAAAACAATGCGGATGAATTGTCAAATTGAAGCAAGTAATAAAATATATAATATATGTATCGTCTTAACGCGGTTTTTATTGACATCCTTTTCCGTATGTTTGCAAAACAATTAACGCTATCACAGTGCCTTGTATTATCGGCTGTATAAAGCCTTGTAATGCAGATCATTGGCTTGGAAAACCAATAGGCTAGCCACGTTCGTACATTATATTATATTCCATATATTATTATAGCTACTTAATCTGAACAAAGAAACATTATTTATACATTTTTTACAATCGCGCCGTTATAGCTGCAGTTATGACCCGTATGTTTACGCGACAACTATCTGTGTAGTGTGGCTATATCTCTATAGTCACGCTAAATTTAGGCCAATAAATCTCTTATTGGCCCTGGGTAGGCTACTATTGTGCGGTTAGAGCTGGAATTATGTCATGTATGTTATTATGTAACCCTCTAACCTCACTGTGTGTCACCTGACGGCCTTAGCGGGACGAAAGAGGTTATTGGCATTGCGTTTCTTTTTATCGCGCGTTTATAATTGCAGTCAAATCCCGTATTTTTTCGCGACAACTCTCTCGCCTCTCTGTGTCTCACTCTATGAGTTTAGCGTGACTATAGGACTTGTTGACTCTGCATTTTTTATAATCGCGCGGTTATAGATGCAGTTTAGTGCCGTATATTTTCAAGACAACTCTCTCGCTTTTTTGTATTTCACATAATGAGTTTAGCGTCACTGTAGAGATTATTGACTGTGCGTTTTTTATAATCGCGCGATTATAGATGCAGTTATGTCCAGTATGTTTTCAAGACATCTCTCTCGCTTTTCTTTATCTCAGTTAATGAGTTTAGCGTCACTATAGAGATTATTGACTCTACGTTTTTTTTTATAATCGCGCGATTAAATCTGCTGGTAACTCTATGAGATCTGCGTTTCTTACAATCGCGCTGTTACAGGTGCAGTTAAGTCCCGTATGTTTTCGCGACAACTCTCTCACCTCTCTGTGTGTCACCTGACGGGTTTAGCGTGACTATAGAGATTATTGGGCCTGTAAATCAACGGGATTGGACGCGTTCACGGCCCGATATATCACTTGTAACCAATCTTTGCGATATTGCAGCATATTGTATGGCAATTTTGCCGGAAAATTTCAGTACTTTGTCGGCCAGTGTCGGGATTTGGGGATAAAATGTGTTATGGTAGTGATTGCAACATAAACTATGTTATGGTAAACTTAAATTAGCTCCGCCTGACATTGTAATTAATTTATTATGCTATAACTAATATGATATTTAACTGACATTTTATTTAATACACTATAAGTAACATTGTAAATTCGAAATTATTTCAAACTTATAGAAATATATAAAACTATTCATTTGACATTTAACATTATATAATAAACATGAATTGATAACAATATAATTTGGTAAGACATAAAATTTAAATAATTTCGAAAAATATTTTTACAAACACCCTAACAGGGTAATATATAAAATAAAATAAAATTAATATATAAATAAATTATATATTTTTTACAATATTAAAGCAGTAAAAAGTAAATTATCACCCCCGAATATTTGACAAGCGACGATGGGACGTTATTTTACCGCCTTTTGACCCTTCCGTTGTCTTATTTCCCGCTGAATTCTTTAGATAATTGAAATGTACACTTATCTCCATGTAATTAACTTATCTTATCTTAATCTAACACGCCCGAGTTTTTTTAATGGTTCTAAAGAACCCTTCTATATTAAAAGAGTATATTTCGTGGGGTTACATTACAGGGTAAAAGGTTTTTTCCAATATGTTTTTCAGACGCGCTCGAGTATTGCGCGAAATCCCCTCTTGGGCTCCCTATCCATTCATGACCGAGGCAAAGGACGCCTTTTCTGCTTCGTACCCAAAACAGTGCAGTAACGTTGTATGAAATTTCGTTGCTGAGCTGTTTTGAATTAATGCACTGTTTTTTATTTTCATATAAATTAACTACAGAGGTTCAATGTCTACCATAAATTTTCATATTAAGTGTATGCATCAAAAAGATACCGGCTGAAAATAAAATTCCACTGAATATATTCGAAATAAAAATGGTGCGTATTCTATACTATTATAGAATTTTGATACTACATATTTAGGAAGAAAAGTTTTAAAAATTGAAATAGACACCGATTGAGTTGAAAGAAAATTTGTCAAAGTGAGTAATTAACGCACTCGTAGTAATTTAGTGCTCGTGTCAATTAATGACTCACTTTGCACTCGGTGCAATAATCTACTATTGTAATTTCATCCAGTCGGTAATCGAATAAGGAGTCTTGCACATGGTAGGTATGCTTTCAAATGATTACGAAAGGAAGGTTAAGATATTATGTACTGACAACTAGGTAATATCTTAACCTTCCTTTCGTGTACTCACAAATAGAACGAATTGTAACTAGGATGTGATTGCAACAACTAGTTCAGTAAAACTTACATAATATAACAACATTTTAATGTAATATCTGAATTATACAATACAACAACAAATTATAATAACATAAACACATAAGTAAATATTAAACAATAAATTTTCCATCTGGAGTCGTTAATTTTTTTTCCACTTAAATATTTCTAGAAAAATCTTTAAGGCTTAATACAAATAAATAATTTATTTATTTAAGCTTAATCTATGTCATTTTTCGTGTATTTGAGATTCTCTTTTAAGTACATAGTTATCTATGATAGAGGGTCTCGTTCTACCGTAGTACGATATACGTATATTCGATTAAGATGTTTACTTTATTTTACATCTAAAGTGTGTGAGTGTTTGTGTGTGTGTGTGTGTGTGTGTGAATGTGCGTGTTATATTAATTCAGATTACTGAGGAGTTATTCAACATCTACCTAACTTAGAGTACTAAGCCGTTATTGAATATTTTTCTTGTATTTATAAGGGTTCTGATGATAAACAAGGTGACTGGTTCTTAAGGTAGACAACTTAATGCTAGTGTTATAGGTAACAGACGCCTGTAACACACATTTTTTTTTGAAATATATAAATATAGATAATACACTTATATTCGAGGCGGGAATCGAACCCACAACCCACGGAGCGAAAAGCAGGGTCACTGCGAACTGCGCCAACAGGCCTGTCAATTAAATGTGACCTTACGTTGTGTACTTAAGTTACTGTTAGATAAGCCTAGTTGTTATGTAGGAATGTAATAATGATTGTGACTGGTCAGTTATAAGAATGATTTAATGACGGCTGTCACTCGGAATAAAACGCGATATAGAGCACTGTTTAGGTAGTTATTAATTACAGCTTTCCTCTTCCATGCGCCTTGATAATACGCGAGTAATTAGTATGTATTGCGTAATAGAAGGTCGTGACGTAATCAGCGGTCGGCATTTGAGTCGATCGCTTGGCTAAGTAGCTCTTCCTGTGACCGGGTGATACATGAGTGATAAATATCCGACCTCCTCCGTGTTTCGGAAGACACGTATAACAGTGGGACCAGATTAATATCACTGAGTGGTTACATATTTTGACATCTGTCATTTCGTTTTAACTCGATGCTAGAATTTCAATACACGAAAATATCTAGTCTTTGACAATCGATTTCTGCCAACATTAGACTTATAAAGAATCAATTAAAATTTGTGATTTACATTAAATTTTTACATTTTATGTGTTTATATCTATCATAACAAATATTTATGATTAAAAAATATGTATTGATTCAATTAATATTTTTAACATATTCGGCTCTTTTACCATTTATAACCAACTTAAAAAAAGGAAGTGGTTCTCAATTCGTTGAAATCATCTTTTAATGTACTATTAAACACTGAATAAATAAAACTAGAGATCGCCGTGTGGTCGAAATTCAGCCACAAATCTTTGGATTTATATACCATATGCTTATTACAAAATTTTCATTCTTTGTATAACAACATTGTTATATTTGACAATTAATTTGATACCATCTTATATGTAAAATGTATACATGTAGGTGTAAATCGTTTGGCATTGGTGTGCGTGTGGTTTTATATTGATAATTTAATATACTTGTTATGCATATTAAAAAAATATTACCATTCGCAAAGACAGAGTTCATATTTCACCCGTTGCTATGGCAACGCGCAACAAACACGCCGCCAAATCCATACACGTAGATATATTTGAAGTGTCTGTTTGTAACATCTAAATAAATTTATTCTTAATTTATTTAATTATCATTAGTCACTACCCAAACGGTCACAGAGCATGACTTTTCTGTGTAGAACTAAAACGATGCAGTAATGTTGGATCAAATTTCATTACTGCACTGTTTTTTTCTTTACTTTTATATAAATTTACCGCATAAGTTTAATGTCTCTCAATAAGATCAGAGCTTCATTTGAATGATCATGTGGTGTGACTTTGTGTAACTTCACAAAGTTTTGTAGAATTTTATAGACTTCAAGGACAAATAATGTACAAACAATTTGAGCTATGTCTGACTCCGTTATAACATACATGCGTTGAATCAAAAAGATACTGGCTGAAAATAAAAATCGACTGCATACCTTCGAAAAAAGAAACCATTCTATACCGGTGACACTGACTGATATTTGTGTTATAGAAATAAATTAATGTCCTACTTCTGTACGCATATCAAATTTGGTCAAGCGCATAGTTGTTTATCAAATTGAGCCAATGTTATTTTATATAAAAAAACGTATTTTTAATCATTTCATCAACTTTGTTATAGGTGCGATAAAATAATCATAGCTTTTTCTTTGCTAATTTTTTTTTTGGAATATTTGACTCAAGGGACAATGGTATGCCGAACTTTCCATTTTACAACATTTACGGTTTACGGTTTAAGACTTTGTTTTTACAAAAGATTAACAATCATATAGAGAAAATAAAATATGAAATAATAGAAGTGAGAATACAATAGTGACGAGATAAGCGAATTAATGAAATCGTTACATAGTTTTTTTAGGTAATATTTTTATTTGTTATTTATACATTATGCGAGTAGTGATGATAGGTATATTTATATTGTTGTATTATATTGTGAAATTCCGCTTAATTTGCGGCCATCGCTTTCACATAAGTTATGGCTTATTGGAAAGCGACTACTACAACTGCGTCATCAATAAACGCTAATATCATACGCTTAAGAATTATTATTTAATAAATTTATACACAGGTAAATTAACAATTTTTACATATTACACTTACTTTAAATGCAATATTTTTTACTCTCTACTGAAGTACTGATTCAGCATATAGAGACACTCAGTCCTGGACCTACCAGCACTGAGTAAAACTGGTTCCTAAAATAATACTTAGAAAAATTTTATCATTCAGTACAAAGTTTTTAATTTTCGTACAGACAGTTCAGTTTCATTTATAAGCATTTTATCAGATATTATTAGTAAGAAAAAATTGTACCATGCCAACCGGCGACCGTTGAGTGATTCATTAAAAAAATATTGAATTGAAATGAAAACTGACTCTTTTATTACTTATAATATAAAACCGCTATTGTGTGAACGTATTTAATACCATTTTCTAGTGTAAAACAGAACAGTTAATTACAATTTTACTAACTGTACTTGTACTAATTGTTTCTCTAAATAAACTTTTTATCTACTATACAAAATGAATTTTTAGTATTTTTTTCTTCACAAGTGTGTTGAAAAACGTCGTATGATACATGTGTGTATTGATGATTACTGTCCTCGGCTCTCTTAAGACCATCACCTGCTGGCTCGGGTCTCAATGGCGCATCAGTGATAATCACCAACATTACACACTTGTACCATTATTTACTATTATAATATTATATGTTATAGTATAATATTAATGCGTTATAAGAGTTTTATTGTGTTATAGGGGGGAATAAATAATAGGGGTAAATAAACGTTTTCTATACTTATTATTACAACTACAGCAGCCAAAAGCCTAAAAAGATATTGCGACAAACTAGATTCAAATATAATTATACGCATATTCCAAAAGCAAGCGGTGATACGCAGTTATAATGGTCAGGAGGAATTTTCTAGGAGGTAAAGTTTCTCGCGAGTTTGTTGTTGGTATAGTATATAGTCACATGCCCGTAAAACAGTGGGTCCAAATTAATGTCACTGAATGAGTCGCGAGATTGTAGAGATTGTGGGGATCCAGGAATAACGACAGACGGCAGGAGCATCGGCGGATGAAGTCAGATGGCAATCGGTCATCTTAACTGAACCCACAGCCACATTCTCTGCAATTTAGGTAGACCCTGGGCTAGGATAAAGTTCCGTAGAAGAAGTAGAAGAAAAACACTAGAAATTCTTTAGCTATGCCAAATTTTTCGTTCCTTCCTTCTTTCTTTATTCCTTCCTTCTTTATAAAAGAAGTTTCGTTTCTTCCTTTCTTTCTTCCTTCCTTTACATTTTGTTCTTCACTGCATAAAAGAGCTTTCATTAGAAGCATCCATTTAAAATGTCGTTAAAATTTCAGAAATACTTTTAACAAGGCTTCTAAAATATTGTTATAAAAATGTATACTCGTAACCACAGACCAATTGGTCATATTTTTACTCGTTAAATTAAGGTCAGAGGAAGGCTACCGTTGTGCTTTTTCACAATGATTCATTTAACGTTTTATGAAATCTGTTAATGCAAATTATCCACTTATATGAAACAAAGAACGTGTAAGGTACTATTGAGTTGGTAAATTTCCACTGTAGTTTTTATATGTCGATCCACTTTACTTAATATTAATGGTAATGTTATTTGTTAAATTCGTTTTGTTGCATTATACAGTTGAATAATATATTAAAAAGATAAAGAGCTTAGAGTTTTGTCGTTTCATATTTGATATTACTGTTATTATGTCGATATTATAAGAAACCAATTAATTATTATAAAAATAAATTGTAAAGTCAACGATTTGCTTGCTGGTTGTTAAGTTTGAATAATATATATATCTATACTCCTGTTTGTATTTTCTTGTACAACTTTTTTATATTTTAATTGCTCCACTAATATTTTGTATCTGTCTCTTTCCATACTTCAGGGACCTTTGTTCATGTTTATATAATGTATTTTTATAATAAAGATTATAAAGCATGTTTAACACGCAGTTATTTTTAAGTATTTATTATGTGAAATAAAAACAAAATAAACGTTCACAAGTCTTTTATTGTATACACATATAAATTGTTTACATACATTATATTCAAAAATACCTCCTATATATGACCTAAATGATAAAATATTAAAAAAGAACTTTTAGTGTAAAAAAATGATTTGTATCGCTTCATTTATATATCAACATGTCATAAAGATATAATATACAGGATGTAAAAGACGTCGTACCGCAAACTTTGTGATAAGGCTACATTTAATGTCCTAAATGAAATCACAAAAATCATTCATCTCGGAAATGAGAGGACACAGATATTGCCGTCCTCATCCCATTCTTGATCGCGCAATGTATCGTCAACATTGGGAAGCAATCGTCAACAAAATGTTGACGCGCAAAACAAGTCAACGCGCTACCTGGTATCTTTTATCTATTTACCCGCGACATGGGCAGCCAACTGTTGTACGATGGTAAGAGCCGCCGCTGCGAGGTCTTTGGGTGAATGAGATGATGCCAGTGGACTTGGTCGAGTGGCTAGCGCCAGCAAGCGCCTTAGTAAAGTGCCTTCTGTTCCCAATGTTGGGACCCTTTCTTGTGAACCTTTAAGGATTGATTAAAACTTTGAGTACATACCTAGCGGAGTCCCTAACACAAGTAATTCTTTACTCAGAAGGACCTCCAATCCTATATTCTAAAATTGTAAACAAAATGGCTGAATAAATAAAATATTTATTTATTTATAGCTTTATAAATATATATTTTTTGCCATAATATTATGGCAAAAAATATATATGTATAAAAAAAATCATACTTGGAAAGAAGTCGGATCAAGAAGGGGGAGGCCTTTGCACAGTAGTGGGATACAATAGGCTAATAATAAAAAAAATTCAAAAAAATATGTCGACTTCGATGGTATATTTTTTCTTTGAACTTTTAAATTCTTAGCTTATTGAACAATCCGTGTATGAAAATGCAAGTTGCGTTGCTCTTACTACTTATTAATGTTAGGTTTGGACAGAATATGTCTTAAGATTTTCTTAGTTAAGTTATATATTATAGGAAGTTACAAAATACATGAGTATCAAATTATTCGGTGTAAAAAACTTTGAATTGTCATTTGGCAATTTTATTAACTAATTAATTCCAATATTAGGAGCTTGCATGGTTGGTCCCAGTTTGTTAAAACTTATTATATCACGGATAAAAAGTTTGTAACCTTTTAAAAGTTGTTAACCCTTAAATAGTATTGCTTTTTATTTCTTTTATTATATTTTCATTTATAAATTTATTCATATACAAAAAAAACATTTTAAAAATAGATATCCCAAAGAGGGGCTCAAACCACCGAAGGTTAGGTTTACTAGCCAAAAAATCTCTTCTGTTTACTTTTATTATTGTTTACTTTATAATAACAACGTCTTATATCATCCAAACTTACGAAACAAATACAAAAAGGTATATAATTATTATAATAATATAATTTACTAAATAACGTATACAATCGTATGTTCATTTTCCAGTGAAGGAAAAACAAATATTTTACATTAGTAATTAACTTTAAATATAACTTTTTGTAACATTTTTTAAAAATGTTTTGAACTTTACAAAAACAATGTATACTTATTATAAACTTTTCGCTTTACAATAAAAAAATATATATATATGGCACGTGTCGTTTGGAATATTACATTATCTACTTTGCCAAGAATTTTTGAACGAAATGAAAATTGTGGTCGTTAATAAACTTAGACTTTAAAATAAAAAAAAAATTGAATGAATTCCATTCTTAAAATATGGAATACGTAAATGTCATATTTAACATTAAAAATATAAAATAAATACTTTCTTTGTAAATAGTTTACACGCAATTATGTATTTCCATGTATTATTTTGTAGCTATCTGTGATTAATTCCGGTATAATCTGATGCTCACGTTTATTATGTTACGAGACAATTTTTTGTTATGAAAGATGATTTTGTTAAGATAAGCAAGACTTATTGTATGTAATATTGGTGAAATATTACTAAAAAATCCAAATTTATCAGAATATCTATCCAACCTATCTAAAAGCCATACATACTTATTAATAATGTATAATTCTATTTAATGTCATCAACTTCATAACTTGTATTATGCTCTGTTCTGTTTTGTTCTACTCTACTTTACTCTACTCCAATCTATTCTACTCTATTCTATTCTACTCTAATCTACTCTACTCTATTCTCTTCTCTATTCTACTCTATTCTATTCTATTTTAAGGATTGAAAATAATCTATAGTATGTGTATTAAAAGGCTTCTTATCTCGATGTACTAGTTAGATAACAATTTGTCTGGCAAATCTGGGAAAATCAAGAGCAACATTTAAATTGAAACCCATCGAAGCAAACATTCTAGCATTAAAACTTTTATTTTAATTATCTTTGATATTGTATTCATTTTTGACGTTAACTTTTAATTATTTATTGTAGAAATCATTTTTGTCAATTCAATTATGTCCCATAGTATGAGTGTATTTTACCTGTGATAAATAAAAAAATAATTTAATTATAGTATTAAACAGCATAATATAATATATTGGTTGAATTCGGATGCTTTTATAAAAGGCATTAGCGACCTTCTCTCCATCAAAGTAAGTTATAAATAAGATTGTGACTATATTATTAAAAAAACAATTATGCATTTAAAATACGTAAAAAAGAAAATTATTATTTATTAGAAATCATGATTCTCAATCGGCGAATGGTAGACGGACGGATTAAAATTAAGAACTATTTTTTGAAAAACAGTGGCTGACAAGTTTATTGCTGATTATTCTCGTGGCTTGTTTTTTACGAATCAGTGGGCCTTTAAAATATTTTACTATTCAAAAGAGTTTGTTGTTTTCTAACCGTAGTGTGTATTCCTTTATTACATATAATGCTTTAACAATCTTGCGGATCCTTATAAAATCTCTTGACAATATTTTATATTTAAAAAAAAAACAGCACCGTGTTTTCATGCTTTCAATTCCCGCCAAACTTAATACAATATTTCATTAACTTATTTTCTACACCTAAAAAGGCAACGAGCGTGCGGTATACAGCCTATGACCTATTGCACTTATTATTTTACAATATTAGACTGTATGCTGACGCTCGTCGAACTTATTTGAATTTCGAACACTTAGGATGAAAATATGCTATGCTCACAGCTAACCGTTCTTAGCGTTAATGTGGGTTGCATTAGCATTGATTAAAAGCGTTAGCACGATTAAGACTTGAATCCTGTGGGCCTAGCACGAACATTTTCATCCTAAGTAATGTCGACACGTCAATTTATTCGTTCGAAATGATCGCTCTCTGATCGGGCCAATAGTTTGACACGTACGCACTTTTATCAACTTATTGACTTTACCGACTTTTGCTTTCCACTGGTTTCGACTGATTTCGACTGGCTTCAGCTGGTTTCGACTGGTTTCGACTAGTTTCGACTGGTTTCGACTTCTCCGATTTCAGTTTTTTTGATGTCACTTCACTCTTTCATTGTACTATTTTTCGTTAAACTTTGAACAGGCTAGGTAGTGTTGAAACGTCGACGAACTAAGTCAATTTTTCTAGCTGTTTGAGGAAATGGCTGAATATCATTCAGGAAGCTAGTAAAACGGCACCATTTAGTAAAGAGGTTTGGGTGTTCATTGAACGACTTGTTAAGCTATTTGCCTGCGACATGTATACATATACATATAAAGAGCTAAAGAAATTTTACTTCAGTCGTTTGGTTGCAAAGCACACCCGTTTTGTTTATAATATTATATTTTTACTATTATATTCTTTAAAGTCGGTCGATTCTATCCTTCAATATCTTTTCATCTACTGTTGAGACACAAGTAGTGTCAGTTGTATTGTTGGGTAGGACGTAACTTCAAAAAGAGTTTGTAAGAGTAGCCTCATTTTTGAACTAGACCCGTACTACTTCAAATGACGTGTACTACTTCAAAGATCAGCCTTACATTTGTAATGTCGATGTTTGACGATGACAAATATGTCATTTGAAGTTATTGAATACTTCGAGTATAAATATAACATTTTGATGTTTGATGACATTAATATGAAATATTACATAGTTTTGCGAAAGTATTAAGTTAATATTGTTTGTAAAGTGGATTAAACAATGAAAGAAATATATTTTTAAGTATGTAGTAACAAACCTAAATAAAATCTTATTTATCATTTTAAACTATAAATATTCTAAAATAAGTCATAAACAGTATGATACATTTATCAAAAGTTTTTTTACTAAACAAAACAAAGTGACATTACGCGTGACTTCGAAATAGCGTATCAATACAATTTTTGTAGTGTGTCACACGCCCCCGTAATAATTTATCTTGCAACTAGCGCTAAATTTTAGCTAAAAATATGAAAAATGACATGGAATCTTCACGAGTCGCGTTTACGCCATATAAAAGATATATTTTTTTTACTTTCTTGTTATATAATGCCACCTAAGAAGCTATAAATTTCGATACGCAATAAAATAAGTTAAGGGCCACTTTTAGCCTAACATATGTTACTTTATGTTAAGATATCGCTTATAAACCAAGCAGAAAAGGCTTATAAGCTCACAAGTTTTACGAAACTGCAGCTTTTTACGACACAAGTTAAGTAATGTATTACTATTATGTTGTTAAAAAGATTTATTGTGATCTCTTTCGATGACATTAACTTTTGCGATAGTTAAGCACCAAGTTTATAATTTTATGATTTAAGTGCTTGGTTTCCCTAATCGCTTATCGTAGGACAATATTTCAATACGCCCATAATGAATTTTAGTAATTTATAGATATACATATATATCTTTTGAGGTCCTTCTTAGTGTCAACTCGCTTCGCATTAGCATAGCTCTGGACCTTGCATGAACATTTTCATCCTAAATACAGTCGACTCCGAACGGTTCGAAATGTTCGTACTATGGCCTCAGTAGTACATGGGCTTTGTCACGTACAATAATAAAACGGGTGCTAATTTAATATAAATAAAAAACAATTACGCCGTACGTATTCAAAGAACAACAAGCTATTTTGTAGTTATCAATATCTCCACTGTTACAATAAAATTCAAAAAATTTAGAAAGACTTTCAAAAAAAATTAGATTTCCTTTAGTAACTGTAATACCCTTTCGCCGTTTATTCGGATCTTCGTTACGTTCAATCTGACTTTATAATGAGAACTTTTACTCTATAAAACGCGTCGAGTTGAGCTAAATTTGAAAATTTACAACTGCACTTCCTCCGTTCATTATTCGGTTAATATGTTTTTAAACGAGTAAAAAAAATTGTTGACAGAAACAGACGTTTCACCATCTGTTGGTCGATTATGCCACCAAGCGTTCGCCGCAGTCCCGCTCTGCCTCCCTTTATTAAATTTTTGATATCTTCCAAGAAATTTATTAAGGATATGTTGTTAAGGGTAATTTGGATCTGCGTAAAATGTACTAAGTGTCTAGCATATTTAAATGAGTAAGGATTAATACGGTATTTTTTTAAAGAGCTTCGTAAGTAGTTCATTATTTTTTTAATGTAAAAAATAAAAATCGTTCCTGTGGGTTATACTTAGGAGAAAGACATATGCCATCGCAGACTTTATTATAGATCTTTTTAAGATATACAATTCTATAGTACATTAGTTTTGTTCTATCTCGTAAGGTTTAGCTAGCGCAGGCGACGTAAACGCACGAGAATATATTTTTTTACATCTCGTTACAAATCATTGAAATTTTCGGCTTTTACCTTCTATAACATAAATGTATTATAGATATAAACCTTCTGCTTGTATCGCTCTGTTTATTGGTACTTTTTAAAATCATTCATCATCATCGATGATTATTTTTTTGTAATATGTAAAGATAATAAAATAAAAGTGGCCCAGCACGTGATAAAACATTATATAGGAGAATTCCATAGCCGATGTGTAATAAACGTACTTGTAAAATAACTTCCAGCGTTGTTGACCGATTTCATTCAAAATAATTTTCCAGAGTTAAACTATAAGGTTTCCATGTAAGACTACGGAAACCTAAATATGGTTACTTAGGCTTAGAAGATAGACATGCCATCGCTGGCTTTTTTATAGATTTTTGTAAAACATACAAGTTCTTATTACATTATTTTGATCTATCTCCTATGGTTTAGCGAGCAATAAAAATACATTTTTTACGACATCACGTTATGAATCATCGACATTCTCGTCTTTTGTTTTCTATAATATATGTGTATTATACATATAAACCATCTCCTTGAATCAGTCTGTTTATTGGTGAAAACCGCATTGAAGTCCGTTGCGTTTTAAACCTCTAGATGTAAATTAAAAGATCACTGACAAACACTTCAATTTTATCTAGGTAGACAATTTAGTCTGTCTATGGGTATGTTTGTAATAAGATCACAATCTTACACAGACACCTAATTTTTCTCAGTGTTGTTTATTTTTGTAAGGCGACCATCAAAGATATAATCTGAAGACTTACCTAAGAAAACAAAGCCCCGTTTATGGCCCAGTAGACATTCACTTAATACAGTTGACGAGTGACAAAGCTTGTGATTATTAAAGGACAGTCTTGACTCAGAAGTATATTTTGTTCGAAGATGAGCATATACTTATATTATGAAAGTATATACTTATATTAGCTACACCCCGCGACTTCGCGTGGGTCATTCTTATTACTCAGGGACTTAAAATACATTTAACGACCGATTCTCAAGCCTACCAAAAATGTTCAAGAATTTTCATAAGAACCGGTTAAGCCGTTTCGGAGTTGTTTGGCAACATACACTGTAACACGAGAGTTTTATATATTAGATTTACAAAAGTCGTACAAAATTCTTTAAGATGTTATTTTATGAAAATATGCTAATGTTATAAAAATATTATTTTATTTCATATGCGTAACAGGAGGTGCAATAAGGATTTTGTGCATTTAGGTCAATACTTAGATAAAGTGTGCGAAATTTCAGCGTAACATCAAAACAAGAGTACAAAAGTGCTCGAAGGGATATGTTACATTAAATTTCCCTTAAATTAACTTCAAGCATAAGAATCTCGTTTTTAATTGCATTACGCTCACTTTTGGGTAGATGTTTTCCAATTAAAGTATCCTATGTTCAGTACCCTTGGTTTACGAGCATTTGCAGCATTAAATAATGATAAATTAAGTAGTCAAAGTATTAAGTTTCGCGTTATAATATTATACTAAGATTAAGGACGTCGGATATAGGTGATTGAAATGGATTTGGGCAGGACACATGACTAGACGTAGTGATAGCAATTAGTCTACGAATCTGAGTGGTGGCCGAGATTGGTTTGGAGAAATCCCCATCTTCCCAAGACTCGATGGGCGGATGATATGAGAAGAGTGGCAGAAAGTGGCTGGATGACAAGAGATAAGGAAGAGTGACAGAAGTAGAGGGGTTTCAGCCTCTGCACAGCTGTGGGTTATCAAGGGCTAACAATAACGATGATTAAAATATCAGTCAGTAAGATTAATGATATTTCTCTTAAGTCCTGCGTATCTTATATGAGTGCGCACCCCACTTCGAAGGACGCGCTATGTTTTTGTATACGTATGATAAACATAAAGTTTATGTGAGCTTAGTGGGTAAACTATGTTAATAACGGTTGCTGTTAAATCAGCATGGGCTAAATTTGGATAGAGAATAATTCATTAACACAATAATCAAGATTTATTATATTATAGAATGTTAGTAAGACCAGAGGGCTCGGTAGACGCTGTCCTGCCCGAAAGTTGGCTCTTACTATTGAATATCGAAATATAGCGCCATCTATTGGTCGCTTACGGGTATTTGATTGGATATAGATTAATATGATGTTCTTTAAAATAGCTCCGTAGATAGTTAGTTATTTTTTTTGCAACGTTTAAAAGATAAGAATGTTTATTTTAGGGTAGCAGATAGAGTTCTGCCATCGCGGATATCTAAATCTTGTTAAGATATACAATTCCGTACTACACTATTCAGATCTCTTTCGTTAGATTTAGCTAGCGCACG
>JANCMC010021608.1:7538414-7573723 GCA_024363005.1 Charaxes varanes
TTATAAATTATGTTTTTGCTTTCGCTTAAATTTTAGTATTTTTTGGACCTTTTTTAGCATGTTGGTTTAAAAAAGTTTGTGGACCACTATAGCGAAGAATAGCATTAGTCATGAAAATATATAAATATATAAACAAAAATTGCTAAACATAAAAATAGAATTTAATTAAAACTAAGATAATAAAATAGAAATTGTGCATAAGGTAATTGAAGATGATTTTTTTAAATATATGAACATGTAATGAAACTTTCCCCGAAATAAAGGCTTTTTGTATTTATAAGCATGTGGATAGGTTTTAAATTTTGATATCTTTTAAGGGAGGTTTCTAATGTAGAGCTCCCTTTTAAAACTACAAACATAGAAGCTTTATAATATATAATAATGGTGAGTAGAGGTGAGTAGAGTTACCAGACTCAGGAACAGAGGTTATAGACTCGAAAACACACTAATAGATCTTATGGTTTCTAATGCAAATCGGTTGGCAAACGCTGCCAGTAACCAGCAACCAGCGTTTTCTAATCATGACATTGTTGTCCTATGATTACTATATGATGATTATTTGCGTCTATACGCTTGCAAATAACCCATGTCTTAATCTGCGTGTTTCCGGAGGCTAGTTACCCTTTTCCTACAGAGCTTTGTTAACCCTACCAAGCATGTACACAACACGAATTATTTTGCTAGAATATAATAGAACAGGATAGAACAGAACAGGACAGGAAAGAACAGAACAGAATATAATAGACTAACTTTATTCATGCATAAAACGACACTATATCTAACAAGTTAAGCATTCAGTTGTCTTCATACGGACATCCTACTGAAGTATCACACTACGCAAGAAACGCCTCGTTTTGCCTCTCTTCTGTTGAAAACTAAAGCTATAGTTTTATAAGGTAGACAGTTTTCAATAGCCTCTTTGTGTAACGCTAAGGTTTAATAACAAGGAATGTAAAGTAATTGCATACGAGGCTCAGCTAATGAAATCGATAGCTATTGTATATCAATTTCCTATGTCTTTGATCAGACTCCCTACA
Organism: Charaxes varanes; assembly: GCA_024363005.1. NCBI lineage: Eukaryota > Metazoa > Arthropoda > Insecta > Lepidoptera > Nymphalidae > Charaxes > Charaxes varanes. Next base: position 7,539,452 of record JANCMC010021608.1, read on the forward strand.
TGGATCTTCGTTTACAGGAAGTAGCGTACATAATTAGTTCCCCAGAGTCATCAAAAATGGTTACACATATTTATCTTGCTACTTTTTTAATTTACTAAATCGTATGAAAATACCCATTATTTATTACTTATGTTACTTTGTGTTTTAATATTCCGTTTTCCTTTTATTTAAAATTAATTAATTGTTTCCTTAACTTCGTACATAGTGTTACGTTTATTTTTTCATTAAATATTTGCTTTGTTCTAATTCTTCAACAAACCGCTCAGGTGTCGCTTAAATAATTCTTATTTTCTAACAACCATACAGATACACAAAACAAATTATTCGTGTCCCTGATATGGGTATTATAAAATAATTAGTAATACAATTTAATGTCGACGTTACAAAGAGAGAATTCAATTTCATTTAGTGCATGTGGCCGACATTTGAGTTGATCGGTAAGTTAAGTAACTGTTACCGCGACCGGGTGATAAGTGGGTGATCTATTCTAACACTGGTTATCAAATATCCAACCACCTACGTGTTTCGGAAGGAACGTAAAACATTGGGTTCCGATATATGTCATTGGAGTGATATTACTCATGAGACTGATCTGGAGATGATGTTAGACGGCAATCAGACATCTTAACTCACCCCATAGCTACATCCTCTGTAATCTATGGTACTAGACCGTGGAAACGCTAGGAAGAAGATGTATAAATATTTGTTTATATACAATGTATTATATATTCAGAGCAGGCGCGTTAAGTTTTCCTGAAACGTTGACTTTCAATGAACGTACAATGAACAAATGCCCATCTCACTTCCGGTGGTCAAAGAGGAAGTCGTTGGTAGCGTAACAGACGGTGCATTGCGTTGTTGCGTGAACCAACTAAAAATATACCTACAAAATTTTCTTCTTCTAGCGTTACCCCGGTATAAATACCAGGGTCCGCTAAAATTGCAGAGGATGTGGCTGTGGGGCAAGTTAAGATGACCGACTGCCGTCTGACGTCATCGTTACGGTTGTACGATAGCTGTGAAAAAAGAAAATAACCGCCTTCCAATAAATAAAAAATAAACTTTTTAATAACTTTGATATAAAAAAAATAGATCGTCTCTGCAGATAATTATCTTAAATTCCTAAGTTGTCGTAATTGTTTCGCAGGATTCTAAAACCGTTTCCCGAGAAATGTCTAGAATGTTTCACGCAGACATGACGACAAAATGTCAAGTATTAAAAACATCGGCTAGAATGGTGTTAGGCGGTTTTTATTTGCATCAGTGACGATCCGATCCCGTGTTAACAAATGTTTTTACAAAATAGTTTCAACTTTCCAAACACATTCCCGTCTCTGTTACGCTCGAAGTTTTTGTGCCAAAAATCGAACACGATAAAGGATTTTGGCGGAGTATCACAGTTATAGAAGTCCGTCGATTTCAGAAATTCAATTATGGTGAAACTTGGTCCACCCGCCTCGGGGTTCTGATGTGCTGATTCCACCAATATCTTTATAATTTATAGCTTATGTGTTATTTTGAGCTATAAACTCGATGTAGCTTTTTAGCGGTGGTAGCTTTTTCGTCAATACCTACAAACACTAAACAAAGTTTTTATTATACGCACGGCAACTAGCGAAACGTTGAATAAAGTCTTAAATTCAAGGGTTAGAAATAAGCTTGTTTCGACATTTCTTTTATTTAATCTATATGTATACTAATTTATACAGTTGAAGAATTTGTTTGTTTGCTTGGACGCACTAATCTCAGGAATTACTGGTGCGATTTGAAAAATTCTTTCAGTGCTAGATAGCCCATTTATCGAGGTAGGCTACAGGTTATATATCATCACGTTAAACTTGAAATCTTTTTTTTCACCTAATTTTACGCCGACGAAGTCTCGAGAACAGCTAGGAGACTAAGATGTTGTAAATGAAAGAGAAAAAATATTATCAATAATGCCTAATATACAGGTTTCACTCTAAAAATGCACGCCCCTCCACTAATTAATCGCAACGCTTGCTTGTGTGTGTTAATTGCAACCTGGGTAACAACTATCTAAGTACATTGTGATCAGTGTGATTACGACGCGTGCATACACCAATTTGGTGAGTTATAATCACAGTAAATATTTAATAATATTTACGTAGTATCAGTGGATACTACAGTTATTAGTCATTGAAAGATTACATTTTTTTTGAGCTTTACTTGTATTTGTCAGAGGACGCAATTCCATTTTTTAAATTCAAGTTTGTGGAGTTGCAACCCTGATCCCACGGCCGAGAAATTGGAAAAAGGGTTTCAAATGGTTTTTATGGTGTATATAACGAACTATAACTCACAAAAAATCCTTAACAATGCTTCTTACAAATTATCTTCAACCTTTGGTAAGTAACATTTAGTCGTTTGAACCAAAAATCAAAAAGTCATAAGCGATAGTCCATGAAAATTTGAGAACGATTTTTATTCATTAGTTAAGGTTTTACTGCGCTGCTTCAGTATTCATAACTTTAAATGAGCCGTTCTAAGTGTTCTGTTTTTCAAACACGGAGAGGTCGGATAGTAAAAAAGAACCAGTGCTAGAATGGGTCACCCATCTATCCCCCGGCTGCGACAAGAGTTGCTTAACCGAGCGATCGACTCAAAAGCTGGACACTGAATAGGCTACGACCTCCTCAAATAATATAGGAAGTATAAGAATACCATTTGTTTTAGGTGAAATTTTAATCGATAACTAGCTGTGCCTGCGACTTCGTCCGCGAAAAATTCGGTAAAATATAGATTCAATTTTAGTGTGATTATATAGCCAATAGCCTACCTCGATAAATGGACTATCTAACAGTGAAAGAATTTTTTAAATCGGGCCAGTAGTTCCTGAGATTAGAACGTTCAAGCAAACAAATAAACGTTTCAGCTTTAGCTGTATATATTAGTATAGATTTATAAGTACAGATTTTAATTAGAGGTAGCGCCATGCTTGTAGCCGAATTGGGCCGGCGCGTCCGGGTACCAGTACCTCTTTCTCACTTCGTGCAACTGTGATCTGCTGTAAGTCTGCAGATATGAAAAGGAAAGCTTTTCTAGTTGCAGCGGAAAGCTTAAATGACTTAAAGCGCTGAGTAGATTTCGGTGCAGTGGAATCTTTTAGAAACAGTTGTTAGACAGTAAACTTTCAAGTGTCTTTTTATTACAGTTTTGGTAATTAACCTTAATTTAATTTTAAAAAACCTTGTGTATTTTTTTTATTGACATTCAAAAGTAATTTAATATCTTTAAAAATCATATTTGATTCTTAAGCCTAAGGAGTTTTTATTAAGTACATAGAGATGAGATAATGAAATAAAGATTTGTAAAAATCTACGTAACTATATGGCATGATGTCGAGAGGAATAAAAGATTACACCAAAGCAAACTAGATGGCGCTGTACCAATGACGACGACTGCAGTACAAAAACTGAAAATCTCCATACAAACCAACTCACGCTAGTGAAGTTTCTACTTACGATTACTATATATAGACTCAAAATAATAAACAGTTCTCGGACTTAGATATATTTCATCTTTCTCTTATTAGTTATAAGAATAAAATTAAGAACGCCTTAAAGGAGACTTAATGTTGTTCTTAAGTCAAGTTACTTTTGCTTTTATTAATTTTGTATACTTTTTTATCAGTTCATCTCATTTCAACAACTAAATTGCTAATCAGTTGTACATGTCTACTTCCTATTATTATTTGGAAACTGTTTTTGGTCTAAGTAGTTTTATTATCTTTGTAAATGTTTAATTGTAGTTGCACTGTTTGTTTCCATAAAATGTATAAAATAAAAAATAAAATAAATAAAATGTATACTTAGACTTTTTTTTTAAACATAAATTGTTTACGTTTTAGGTGTACGTAGATCAGATGGATGTCGACGTCGTGGCCGTAACCAGGCACGAACCCATTTCCAGAAAGGTAAGGCTCTTTAGGGTTCCGTAGCACAAGGGACCCTTATAATTTCGCTCTGTCCGGATTGCGTGCCAATGCGAATAATATTTTTACGAAATATGCATTATAAATGTATATAATTACTAGCTGTGCCCCGCGAATTCGTCCGCGTGGGCCACCCTTATCATTTAAGACTATAAAAAATAGCTAGTAGCCGATTCTCACACCTACTGAATAAGCATATAAAATTTCATAAAAATCGGTCAAGCCGTTTCGGATTAGTACGGTAACTAACATTGTGACACGAGAATTTTATATATAAGATTAAAATAAATCCTCACGCACACCAATGGCAATCGATTTATACATATGTACATACATTTCTCAAAATAACAAAGTGTTTTGTTAATTGTGACATGTGCAGTGATTAAATTGTTAAATGTTTTTTTTTTAAAGAATATTAGGACTTTTTAGGTATGTCTAATATTCCCTTTTCCTCTCCTACTAAGCTTAAATTAAAAGCTTGTATTAGGAGTGGATGCGACAACACCCCAACGGCGGTAGGGTTTGAACCGAATACGAGGGAAAATCGGTGTAATGCTGCATTTAGTATTAGTCAGTTAACAAATTTCCTTCATGACTTTTTTATAAAGCGTGACACTGGCCGATTGTTTTATAAAATAATAATTTTTATCGCGCGTCAGTCAAAAGATTTATTACAAACGTGATCTTTGTGAAGTAGTTCAAAGTAGTGATCAAATTTGAATTTTTTATTATTATTCTTTTGAGCTTTAATGTTTTAGCTGCCTATCTCGGAAAATACCTCTTTACCATACAGAAAATTAAAAAAAAACTATTGATAGGGTTTTGTTCGTGCAGGGGAGTAAGGTTACCAAAGCTCATTGAAAAAAGAGTTATACGTTATATAGACGTCACTTTTGTTAATGGCTGCATATTATTGTTTTATATAATCTCATATTGAGAAATGTTCAATATCCCCTTAAACTTATTAGAGTTGTTGGATACGAAGTTGTATATAACTTGCTGCACGAATTAATATTAAATAAGAATTACTTTGAGATTTCCATTTAGTTTCGTTTTAAAGTAATTAAACTAGAAGCTTTTATTAACAGACCGAATACCTAAGTGTATCTGTCATAGGTTTCCTTCATTACCTTATAGAACAATATTTTTTCCGATTGATAATATTTTTTTCTTTTTCAATCGGTTTCTTAGCACTTGGGTTACAACATACAGTATAAGAGAGAAATGTAGAAAGACAAAAATGTACAACAGTTCCACAATTGTTTTTAATTATTTTTTAAACACTTGTAAATTTTAAAGAAGAGGCGGCCTTGCAGGTCATCAGGCGTTTAGGTCAATTGGCATTGAGTCAGCAATAGCAGAAAATTTAGCTTTGACTTGCTGCGACTTTAAAATTTTGATGATTAAGTTCTATCTACTCCCATTTATTTGAAATTATCATATCGTGTTTACATTATTTGGGCTTATTTTGGTTACTACTTTAATGATAATTAACGTTTTATGACAGGGAATGCAAAAGTTGACGTAGTAAGTATTTAAATAATTCTAATCTTAATGTTTTGACTTTTATGCTACATATATATTTTTATTATTCTTTTAGTCGAGGTGGTTAAACCGATTTTGTTACCGCAGAACTTTCGATTTGGTGCACCGATCTTGACGATTCTTCTTTCATTTGAAAGCTGGTACTTCTCGATTGGTTCCATATTAATTTAGTCCAAGTCCGACAAAGGTTTCTGTGAGAAAACAATAAAATTCTAAATTTTGATTAAGCATGTGCGTGACAAAATGTCCAATAGCTCAATACTACGGTAACCGATTTCGATACCTTGCCGATAATTTGGTTACGTTCTGACTTCAGGATCCATGGTAAAGTAACGGAATTATATTATTATTTATTAAATTCTTAGGAGTAAATTAACGATAATCTTTTATAGGCACTCCGGATATTTTTGAGTCACCTACCGTAACGTCGTTATGGTCAAGTAATAACTGTCGTAGTCGAAAGAAAGGGAAACGGGAAAATTAGAACACCAAAGAAATATTTAAAAAAAAAACTAATTTCTCTCAAACTTTAGACACTCTCACCATCTTGATACTCTCTTAGAAATTCTAAGTAATAGTGAGACGTATACTAGATTGTTTCTCAAACCTAATTCGTCATGATTATGTTATTTTTATGTAAATACATGAATCAAAAACTTTCGGTATCATTTTACGAAAATTGCGCGAACGGAAGAGTATAAATTTAAACACAATTGTACTTTACATCGAGGATGGCCTTCAAATAATATTATTTTTATAAAATATGCACTATAAATACATTAAATTACTAAAACAAAACCTCACGCACACAAACGCCAAAGGATTTACACACACATGTATACATTTTACTATAAAATGTCAAAGTATAGTCACGGAGACCGTATCTATATTCACTGTCATATATGTATAACAGTGTTGTTGTAAACATTATTAAAACTTTGTATATAGTTTTAAATATGGTACATAAATATAAATATTTGTTGCCGAATCTACCAGCCAACAATCTCTAGTGTCTTTAAATTATTGCAGTTGCGTAGTAAGTAAAGACATTGATACTGGTTATTTTATATTAGACTTCTAACTTATATATCGGAATTTAACAGATCCAAGATAATGGTTCAGATTTGGCTGCCGTAGACGATATAAGGGTAGCCTCAGCGTCCAAAAAATACAACCTCCATCCCGTCTTCCACGAGGTGTACGGAAAGGCAAAGACACCCAACTATGCCGTAGCAGTTGTTAAAAAGAACTCCGGTTTTAATAACATAGACGACTTAAAATCGAAAAGGTAGGTTGCGAAACAATAAAATACTATATGGTAAGTTGCAAAATAGTAAATTTTTCAACCCAAAAATGCAAAATGGAAAATTTTTCAACCGTAAAATGCAAAACGGTAAATTTTTCCACCATAAAGTGCAAAATGTTCAACTTTTCAACTATAAAATGCAAAACAATAAATTATCCAACTGTAAGATGCAAAGCAGTAAATTGTACAATCGTTAATTGCAAAATGGTAAATTGTCCATCTGTAAGTTGCAAAACGATAAATTGCTCAACTTTAAGTGGCAAAACCACTAACTGTTATTCGCTGCATCCGCCCGAAAAACCCTTGAAGTGTAACAATTTCGAGGGTTGTCACTTTTATGTTTGGATCCTTTTTTATTTTGCTAAAAATAGATTAACTTACTTTCTTCCTTACAATATCAGCTATCTGCCAGTGTAAGTTCTGTCAAGATAAGTCCAGTCGTTTCGGAGATTACCCATAACATATAGACACACTAGCCAATAGGAAGACATAAATATTTTGGTACTAGATAAAAGGTCAATATACGCATTTAATTACTTACTTACTGCAATGCCTCATTAACTCAAAGCTTTGACATCCTATATATGAAAGACTTTTGGTCTCCGATACATGCATTTAGTAATATAAATTTATTTTAAAGTTAGTTTGGTTAGTATTGAAAGAGACTCCAGATTTTAAGAAATTTTCCTATTTTAGATCGTGTCACAACTCCTATAGCAATTTCGCTGGTTTCGCCGCCCCTCTGTTCTATCTTATTAACAAAAAGAAAATAACATCCGATCACTGTTTGAAAAACTTCGGCGATTTCTTCTCGGGATCGTGCGTTCCTGGAATTGATAAATCGGAAAATAATCCAAAAGGTAAGTTATTCCTTTGACGATTGATAAAAAAAAGTTTATTGATTAAATAACCCTTTTATATGGCACTCTGTAACTTCGTTGTAGATAAAACTAGAAGCCTAAATTTTCAGTAACCAAGCAAGCATTGTATAAACATGATACATTTCAAATTTCATTCAATTTGAAGCTAGTACTTTAAGAATTATAACTAGTCAAAGTTTTTGTTTGTGTTTTTTGTCATTCACTGACTGACCGATCATGAAAACCAAGGTACTTCTAGCAGACAGTAACTTCAAATTTAAAACTATTTGGCAATTTCGATCTAGTTTTCTGGATACATACTGCATAAATAAATTTGTAACCCAAATCCAATTACAACAGGTGAAGACGTGTCGAAGTTGAAGAAGCAATGTTCAGGAAATAACAGTCCTTGGTTGTGTTTGAAAGAAGACAGAGCCGACGTCGCTTTTGTTTCGAGTAAGTTTTTTTTACATAAGGAGAATTATTGGTCACTTCGATCGATTGTATTTCAATTTACTTCAAAAAAGGAGCCACTATTTTTTTAACTTCGATACCTTAGAACTTCCGAGTAAGTAAACCAATTATGATGATTCTTTTTTTATTTGAAAGCTGGCTCTTTCCGTGTGGTCCTATTTCAATTTGGTCCAGTTCTGACAGTTTTAAGTCGATTTTTCCTTCGTTTAGATTTTATTATTTTATCGTATTATTAAGGACGAGATGGAGGAATGATTTGAATCATTATAATAGAGATTAGCAACGCATAGCTTCAGAAAGAATCGTATAGATCGTTTCTATAAGCTAAGCTTAAGGGTAAGCTAAGAAGGTAGGGAGGCGGGGAGGCTTTTGCTCTGTAGTTGGATAAAATAGGCTCAAAATAATAATAATAATCGTTCTAATAGGCGCAGACTTATCCAACTTTGACGCAAACGAGTACGAACTTCTATGTCTGAACCGCGAGTCTGGCGGAAGGGACAGTTTGGCCAACTTCGCCACGTGCAACGTGGCGCTGGTCCCGTCCCGCGCGTGGCTCTCGGCCAAGGACTTCCTGTCTGACGTCTCCATCGCGCACACGCCACTGAGTCTGGCCCAATTACTGGACGACAGAACAGACCTGTTCAACATTTATGGTGAATTCTTGAAGAACAACAACGTTATTTTCAATGTAAGTATAAGTAATGTTTAAAAGTCTAAAAGCGATGTCAAAGAGTCTGGTAGAAGTGTAAGTGATGTCAAGGAGTCTGGTAGAAGTGCAAGTGATGTCAAGGAGTCTAGTAGAAGTGTAAGTGATGTCAAGGAATCTAGAAGTGTAAGTGTTGTCGAAGTCAACAGTCGTGCGATTTTCCGGGAATTTCCTGCCTCGCGCAACCTCTTAGTAGAATCAGATTTACAAACTTTTAGTGCTAGTAAATCAATTTGGTATATGAATTTTTAAGAAATAAGCATTCTTATTTCTCCAAAGGCGGAATAACAAAAGAACTAATAATATATCTATAACAAAATAAGTAGCTTATTACAAAATAAATCTTTCCCATTTCAGAATGCAGCAACTGGTCTGGTAACTACAGAGAAAATAGACTTTGAAAAATTCAAGACCATGCATGACGTCCTGGCAGGCTGTGGGGTCGCATAAACAACTTTATTTTTTACATTTTTACCTTCGTAGTTAGTTTCAAAGAGGCATTAAATTAAATAAACTCAATAACAAAACGATTCGTCTTAGATTTATTCAATAAATTTTTATTAAATTGTTTAAAATTAGAACAAATAAATAATACCAAAAAGTTAACAATTTCTATTTATCCTACTCCTGTTCCTTTATACTTATAATGCGGCCAAAAACAGTGTGATGGCAATTGTTCCAGCCAACATTGCGTATCCAGTGGAATAGACCTCCTTAATTGTCAAGCCTTTCGCAGTGTCCCAGTACAAATGTCTAATTCCGTTTGCAAAGTGGTAACCGAACGGGGCAGCGAGGGCCATTTTGGCAAGGAGTATGGTGGCAGGGGATAGATTGAGGCCCTCAATCATTGTAATGTAGTGGGAGATGTCATGCGGTAATACCAATGCTCCAATGCCCAGTGCCGTTGCATATCCAGAAAGGATGACTCCTAAAAGATAGATAAGATAAGATAATTTATTTCTCAAAAATTTTTTTACACGTACATCACTGAAATATTACATTACATGTGTACTTCCGATTGATTCCATACATTGGGTTCCGATGAATTTCAATCGGAAGTTATATCAGAGGTTGATGGTCCTAGAGACTGATGCTGTGAATGCTGGCTAGGCAAAGTTGGACTTTAAGCAATAGATTGGACAGAGAGAAGACTGAAATGCTTTTTTAGATATAGCTTGCTTTTTTTGGAATTACTTCATTTGATTTATTTTACTGGACTCTATAAGACTTTAAATTTGATAAATTTTTTTTTAAACACACTTATTTTTTTACTGATCAGAAGAATGTGCTGATGAGTAATGTTTATGACGGTGATTTCCAGTTCCAATTCTGATTCTGTTTACAATAAACCAAACAATTCTGAATTTAGTTTCAATGCTCCGCTTCCGTCATATCCCTAGTATATTCATAAAATACTTGTAAGAATTGGTCTTACTACATAGTTTTCTTGGCTATGTAGATATACCTATGTAGTTTTTTTATGCCTAGTAACTTATTTGCTTACTCTTACATTACGTATACGTATTTTATGCGCTGAGGTTTGTCACTTATACATTCTTATTAATAGATAAAATCTATTTTGTATGGACTCCATAGAGTCCGTAAAGTACCCGTTTTATTTCTTTATCCTAATGTAATAAGTATTTCCATTATTGTTTGTTGACCAAAAAAGTTAATATAAAAATAAACACCTAAAAATTATTCCTAAAATTCTTTAGAAAACACCATATGTACAAAAGGATTATAATTTCTAACCGTACGGTTATAATTCTTAATCCGAGACCAATTCCTGATATACTAAGGACGTGTGGTGAACTTCCTTATAACGATATCTGGCTATGGTTGGCTAGCGAATGAGCCGACTGACCTTTAATATAATGGTTCCACTCGAACAGTTCTATTCAGCTCTAAAGTAAACTCATTCTAGATGCGATTGAATTGACAAGGTCGAAATTAGTTTTTGGCATGGAATTAAAACAGTACAAATATAATTATCTTGTTGCAGAGGAAGGAAACAAGGCATCACCTGGGACTTGCGACCCAGAAGTAGGTTTAATGGATCCTTTTGGGGTGGCCACCAACACTCACCTTCACAGCTAGTGTTCCCTTCCCGAACCAACCAGTTCCGATCTGATCTTATCCTATGATGACATCCTTCTTTTAGTCTTCATCATGGTGACGGTCAATCTTATTTCTTCAAACGTCTCTAAGGTTGGTAATAGATGGTACTGTACTAAATTACATCCTCCTACATATCTATAAACGAACAATTCTTAAATATATTCGATATATATGTATATATAAAACCTGAAGCTCGGAAATAGCTCCAACGATTTACGTAAAATTTAGTATGCAGGCGGTTGCGAGGGCGATTAATCGATGTAGGTTCTATTTTTAGGAAATGTCGCCCTTTGGTTTCTAGTCCCTTAGCTAATTTTAAAACACAAACGCTTCTCTTATTACTACCTGATACCCAAAACTTTGTCTAGCAAATGCTTTTAAGCATATTAGTCTTTTTTATAAATAAACCGTTCAAGTGCGAGCCAGAATCCGTCATTAAGTGGTCCGTACCATCACATTATACTTTACCAAGTTATTTTAAGAGCTAAGAAGATGTGGCTTCTTGACAAATTTCGTTATTTTAAGTCAACAGAAATTATCCTATAGGTTTGGATTCACATTTCAAATGTACTAGTGTATCTTGACACACCCACAAACAGACAGACGGACAACAAAGTGATCACACACGGATTCCTCTTTTCCTTTGAAGGTATGGAACCCTAAAAAATCAAATCCATTCCATACTCATTCTCAAATCGATTCTGATACTAAATGTTATTAAAATGTACAAATTGAATAACATTTTATGAAATTAATTATAATACAGACATGAAAATTCGCCGGATTATAAAGGAAGTGACGAAAAAGGTGAAACCGATAAAGAATCCGACTATGAGAGTGAATCCGACGAACAAGACTCCGCACTCATTTGTTACATGTACGATAATGGAATAATTGAACTAGTCATGGTTACTAAGGACTAGCTTGACGTTTTTGGGAAAGACTAGTTTACCTAAAAGCTATTGTCTTTATTTTTCTGGCTTGTTATTGGTTATTCTGGACTTATGAGTTACTAGCGAACCCGGCAGACGCTGCCCTGCCTGCCTGAACGTTGGGTTACTTACTATATTCTATTATCCTATAATATTATTCCCGTTCCCGTTTCCTCTTTCTTTCCTCTTCCCGTTCCGTAATGGTTCACTATTTCATCAAAGATAAATATATGCTGTCACAGGCTTTATTGTAAAACTATTTAAGATAAACACTTTCTTCATACACCATATACGTGTAACTCTAACGGGCTTTGCAGCTTTTCTTGCGGTTCATCACCTAAGGTTTAATTATTCAAATTATTACAGGACTATTTTTAACTATATATTATACAGCTAATATTGAAAGAGCATTTTATATTTATGTTAAGCTGCAAGGTATGAAAATATGCACAATGAAAACGAATAAAGGTAAGTTCCAATTAAGAGTTTTGGTCCCTTTACCCATGGATCCGAGTAACTACAATGTAACGGGTATAAGGTGGTTATAAAAATTAGAATATTTTTATATACATATTTACGACTATATAGAATCCAAATATTCCCAACACTATTATTCAACAAATGAAATGATGATGAACAAATGAAAGTGGTGTTAGACATCAAATCTGAAAATAATATACGCAGATTACATTCAAAATATCCCCAGCGGTAATATTCCAACAATAAAATACTAAGACGTTTGTAAAAGTCTTCAAAACAAATCGAACGTTGTTTGCAAAAACTGAATCTAACAGGGGACAGAATATCTTTAAAACATTCAAAGAGATCGTGACATTCAGAAACGAAACTAATGTAAATCGTTATTCAAAACAAACGTTTCACGAGTCCCTTCAATCTGAACAGTTCTTTGAAATTTTTAGTAATCGAGTCAGTAATTTAATTTGTATTTTTTACATTTGCCTTAGTACGAATCTTAATTATTCTTCATCCAGGATTAATTAGTAACTTATTATGTAAATGCAGATCCAATTATACATGAAGCATTAAAAAAGAAAAACGTGCTATAAGTATTGACCATTAAAAGTATAGTCGACCAAGAAATTGGTTTGCCACGCTAAGGTCGAATGTCGTTTGCATGTCAATTAGTTAAAAGGCTTATATTTGCTCGTCGTGCAGTACGTTGATTTCTAACAATAACCCTTAGCAAAGTTTTCTTTAAATAGGAGCTGTCATTCATAATGGTAAAGCACTTTCTTGTTCGACTATACAAAGATTAAGCGATTAAGACATTGCACGAATGGACAGACAACACTAAAAGAGTTGTTTTTTTTTATGTTACAAGGGGGCAGACGAGGAGGCAGCAGGCACCGAAGTGCCTACCGGCGCCCATGGACATCTGCAGTAAAGAATCTTGGCCCATTTGTTCGCTAATCCAAATAGTTTTCCATTCGTTTCATCTTTGTCATTACTTTAAAAAGCATATTTATACACTATAAGATATCATCGTTATTCGAGGTTAAGATGCAACAACTAAAATCAATTATAATTATAAATTCACTCCGCTTTAGCTACAGCAGCGTTGTTACAACCTCTAGGGTTTGATTTATGACTTTCATAGAAACTGCAGAAGAAGCTATGTAGAATGGCTATGTGAATAATTTCTACTCACACTTATGCTTGAGTAACTGTAGCTGTTCAAGTTAATTACTTGAATTTAATATATCTCTATACGAGTGTTATGTAAGACACTTTGGAAAGTACAAAAGAGCATAACTTCTATCTGTTTTTAATATAAGCTTCTTTCAGCATGTATGTAAATTTAATTAGAGGTAGCGCCATGCTTGTAGCCGAATTGGGCCGGCGCGTCCGGGTACCAGTACCTCTTTCTTACATCTAACGTATCGCTCACGATTCGCTACCGCTGGCGCCCTATTACTGCGAATCGGTCAGATTTTCTGTCTTTTTCTCCGATTTTGTGGAAATAAATAGCCTTATGCTTTAAAAATATTATAGAAACGTGTTGTAAACCGGGTGTAAAAGAAAACGTACCGGAAACTTTTCGATAAGGTTCCATTTAATGTCCTAAATAAAATCACAAAAATCATTCATCTCGGAAATAAGAGGTTACAGATATTACCATCCTAATCCCATTCTTGACGCGCAGTGTATCGTGAACATTGGGAAGCAATCGTCAACAAAATGTTGACCCGCAAAACAATTTAACGACCTGCGCTGCGCTACTCTTGCTACTTTGCCACTCGCGGACGGCGGTACGCGCATGTCCGCCACCTGCGTCCCTAAGTGGGACTGTGACAGTGACTGATACGGGCCGTTTGTCACTGTTACGCTGGAGTCCCGGGATGGACGTCGCGCCTCGTGTTCCGGAAGATAATTTTAATGAGCGGCCTGACGTAACGTGAAATGTATGGAGATTCACGCTCGATGTGCTTCGATTTTAGGCTCTCACCCACGTGTAGAAAGCGCTTAAGAGTGCGAAATAAATCAGTTTAATTTGTACTGTATATTTCTCTGTAAAACAGTAATATACTCAATTTTATTCAGATCGATTCATATCGACTCTCACGCTTATGTTTTATACGATCTATTACTCTAGCTCAAAAGCTTTTAATTTAAGCTTAGTAGGAGGGGAAAGCGGAATATTAGACATACCTAAAAAGTATTCCTAATATTCTTTTAATAAAAAAAAGCTCAACTTTGTACAACTGTCTTTAAATTTAAATAGATTAAAGTGGACGTCCCGCCGTCGCAAAGATAACTTTAATGGGTGGCCTGACGTTACGTCGAGTGTACGGAGATTCACGCTCCATGTTCTGCGATTTTAGGCTTTCACTCATGTGTAAAAAGCGGTTAAGACTGCCAATCTGATCCTGAGACCACAAGATGGAAAGGGTCAATCGGTGGGCTGTTGGTTAATGTTAGTATCTATTTTTAAACTTTTTAATTAAATGGTAACACTGTAATTGTTATGCTCGCGGATCAAATTGCGAATCGACGCACATATAGACTGTTGCAGTTGCGTTGCTTAGTGAATAAGAATATGTAGGTATTAATATATATATGTATATAGTTTACTACCGTGTACAGTTGTCTCATAGAGACTGTTATTAGAAATAAAACGCCTTTGCACTAAAATTGTTTTAAAACATTCAAATATACTTTGTTATCACTTTTTTATTTTATGTTACCGCACTCTTCCAAGCCAATCATTGTACAGCTATATGCAAAACGTGTATTCCTTTTTAACGCTACGACAGATGGCTCTGCTAAAACATTAAGATAAAAAAAAGTCAGAAAAGTACGATCGAGATATGAATAATGTTAGCGACTCCAAAATTTAAGTACGTTGCTGCAAAAAAATACTAATAAATTTATTCACAAATTGCAGAAAGCAGATTTAGCTGTATGTGATCTGACCATAACCGAGGAACGGAAAAAGGTTGTGGATTTCTCAGTACCATTCATGTCTCTCGGAATAAGTATCCTTTTTACTAAGGAAAGGGAAATAAAACCTGGGATGTTCTCGTTTTTGAATCCATATACGTTTGAAGTGTGGATGTACACAGCTACAGCCTACTGCGTTGTGTCGATTGTCTTATTTGTTTGTTCTAGGTAATAATTTGGATCTTCTATTAATTACGTTTTGTAAACACCAAAAAGATCGCACTTTAAGGCAGATGGATCGAGCTTTTGAACCGAATAGCTTACGGATTTCAGTCAATCCCCAAAAACTTCAAATAAAGTATTAGCAAAGATACCGCGTGATTTACTGTCTAATTGAAATCTAAACTAACCGTGAGTGATATCACACGTACAAAAAAATTATGAAATTTATAAAGATTACTATTTCATTAAATGACAATAAATGCGCATCGGTATGATAAAGTAAATGGGTCACGTTTCAGGATATCACCAGCCGATTGGGAAAATCCTCAGCCATGCGATAAAGATCCTGAAGAGCTGGAGAACATTTGGAACTTTAAGAATTGCACATGGCTGACAGTGGGCTCCATCATGTGTCAAGGGTGTGACATATTACCAAAGCAAGTGTATATTAATTAAAATATATATGATTTGAAAACTTTTCAGAGTAATGTCTATTTACTTTACAAATTTAATTTTTCATTCCATTCTATTTCAGGGCGATCGGTTCCCGTTGGGTGTGTGGCATGTGGTGGTTCTTCGCGGTGATCGTCTGCCAGACGTATATAGCTCAGCTTTCGGCGTCCATGACCTCGGCCCTGGAGAACGCACCCATCAACAACGTGGAAGACCTGGCCAAACAGACCAAAGTCCTGTACGGAGCCATCAAGGGCGGATCCACCTTCAGCTTCTTTAAGGTAATAAATTACTTACTTTTAGGTAACTCTAATATTTTTTTTATATAACAAGAGACAAACGAGCAGGCAGTTCACCTTAGTGACTACCGACCACCATGGACACCTGCATTACCAGGAGACTTCCGGGAACTCACGAAACGCAACAACAATACCAACGTGACGGCATTGTCGCTACTTCACGCCGATCTTATAGGAGTAAGAGTTACTCGGACGCGCCAAACCATTTCAGCTGCAGACCAGAGGCACTGCAAGTAAGGCGCCTTCTGTAATTGTATGTTGCAGTTTTCCTGCAATATAATAATGCAACATAATATCAACAGAATTCAAAAGACAAAATGTATCGGCGGATGTATGACACCATGGCTGCTAACCCTGTGGTGCTGGTGAGCAGCAACGACGAGGGTGAGCGGAGGGTGTTGAGCGGGAAGGGCAAGTACGCGTTTCTGATGGAGTCCACCACCATAGAGTACAAGCTGAAGAGAAACTGCGAATTGAAGAAAATCGGCGGAGAACTGGACTCCAAGGATTACGGAATAGCGATGCCGGCGAGTACGTAAATATTTACGAACCACTTTTTTAATCTCTGAAAATATTTTATCTTATATGTAAATCGTCAGTATTGGCTGAAGTCGTAATTACGCATTTAGCAAATGCATTTTATTTCGTCTTTGCTGACAGAAACTACAATTTTATTTATAGGAATATTGACTTTCTTTCAGACTCATTAGACTTTTCTTGTCTTTTTTTATTGTTGTGTTTTAAGTGAGTACTAGAATAATATCTTCGTCGTCCATTCCTCGAAAGTTAATAAACTTATGCTAGGTGGGAGCGAAAAAACGGAGATTTGTGTTTAACAATATATATTTTTAAACTAATTAACATTTTTCTCTTTCAGATTCTCCATTCAGAACTAATATAAACAGAGCCATATTGGAACTGAAGGAACTAACGAAATTGGATCAAATCAAAAAGAAATGGTGGGAAGACAAGTACGATGCGAAAGATTGCGATGTTAGTATAAGTGGAGATATAGAGATTTTCAATACATATTAGTACTTAAAGATTAAAAGTTCTTGATAATTATATATTCATGTATTAGTAGTAGCAGAATATTACAGAGATTTACATTAATAAAAATCTACTTCCTCTTTATTTCCATCGAAAATGTGAATATTCTTCTTTTACTACATATGAATATTATAATTACTTACTGCGATGGCGCAGCCTTAAATCACCCTTCGACGTGGTCCTTCCAGCGATACTTGGGACGCCCAACTGGCGAAATGTACGATATGTTTGTCATATGCCACAAACATTTTACATTACACATATATATTATATAATATCTGTCGATATTTATAATTATTTGTTCAGGAGTATTATTGATTTTAAGTTTATATGGAAAGTTAAGCAGTGGCTAGTATTTTATTAACATATAATTTCAGGGTGCAACCGATGTGAATGACGTCACTGGTGATCTAGAAATGGAAAACCTGATAGGGGCCTTCATAGTTCTCATCGCAGGCCTGGGGTTCAGTCTGATCATCACCGCTGCCGAGTTCATGAACGAAGTCAGGAATATAGTCGTGAGGGAACAGGTAATATTGGCTATATTATTTGTAATTTTTTTTTCTGATATTGAAAAAACTTGTCTACTATTGAATGAAGCTGCACAATTATAGGCATAACGACAAATTTTGAAAAATAGGTTCTCAAGTATCTAGTGTTGGCAAAAAAAATAATATTTCTGCGGAAAGTAGTACTTTTTATAGCAAAAAAAAAACTAATTTAAGGATTCAAATTCATTCCAAAACACTCGAAGTTGTCATGACGTCACTTTATGTTAACAGTGTGTTTCACTTCACGTCACCTCGAGGCTTTCGCTGCAACCGTAACGATCGCAGTCGTCAAAAGTGGAATATCTCAATGAGTACTATGAAACGTTGTGATCGCTTATTGGAACGCACTCATAACATACGGTAACGTCATACGCTCTGATGGTGTTTAAAGTTTTAACTATCATGGCGGATTGTTGTATTTTGTAGTTTCCTTTTTGTTAATCTCTATGAATCTCGCCCGCAAAATAAAAATAAATACGTAAAGCTTTATGTATTTTTTTTATCAGATAAATATATAATTTAAAGGATTTATGATTACTGTTGTCATGTCTGTTATTACGAAAAAATTATCACCGTATTTGAATTTAAAGTATTTATGCAGTTTGAATCTTATACCTAACCAGAAAATTATTACAAACAAGTGTTTGGAAGTGCCCATAAATTATAATATATTTTTTTAACCCCAAAGGTAACCCATAAAGAAGTGTTCATCAAGGAGCTGAAGTCGTCTCTGAACTTTTTCCAACTCCAGAAGCCGGTGCTTCGCAACCCGAGCAGGGCACCTTCCATTATTTCGTACACCCATCTTACGGCATAGAGCAGGCAGGAACAAGACAAGCTAAAAAGACAAATCAATTAGTTTACTAAAAATACATTTAATTTAATTTTATAATCAAACATGTGTCGTTCAGAGTCAATCATCTTCATGCAACAGGTGATTTTTTTTTGTATAAATCACTGCCTCAGGTGAAGAAATTCTCACATCATTATAGTATTGTCTGCACTGTAGTAATAAAATGTTTTGTTCAATTTTGACTTAAGAATAGTTTTTTTTGTAAATTAATAAACTTTTATTAAATTTTTTGAAGCTTAATTATAATAGATCATATTGAGAATTGAAGGTTCAATCATTTTTTTTTTTTTGTTATTAGTTAAAAAGAATATAGTTTGTTGATCAATAAATACTTTAATTGAATATAGAATTATCACCAAGTCTGGATCAGTGTTAAGTAAAATATAGTAATTGGACTAACAATAGCATAACATGCCTTAGATCGGCCCTGTATCTATACAAGAATAAAAAGTATCTTAAAGTTACTTCATGCATATCTAAAAGACTAATTTAAATTAAGCCACATTTACTATATGTAATTGAAATAATTTCAATAAATAGGCCCTGAAATTCTGTTTACCTCATACATATCATTATCGTTGCGTTTTTAATGTTCCGTGTTGTTAGTTGTTGTGATTTCTTTGTGAAATGTACTCTTAAATCCTATTTTTTTAGATTTAGACAGATAAATGCATTACAATTAAATAGTCTTTATGTACTACTCACCTTTGTATTTAATATCATTACAATTTAACTCGCAAATCTGTCTGTATTTACTTAGTTTATTTGTCAATTCCTCTGTTTTACTATTTTTGTCATCATACATTTTTTCCAACTCAGGGTATTCCTCAAGCACTGCTGCCACTTTTACAATATGCGGCTCTACTATTTCCCTTCTCAATCTAGATATTGTTTCTAGAACGTGTTTTAAGTGTTCCGGCTGATTTCAAGTAATGTAAGACTAAAAGTAAGGTTTTCCAAATCCTTTTGAACGAACACAAATGAGAGAGAATAATGTCATTTGGATTATGAGTAATAAAATATTGGAAGTACGTCAATTTCAAAAATATTCAATAGTAATTACATAAAAATATGTATTGCTGGAGTTAGTCAAGATTTTATGTCAATATATCGAACGGTCAATAAGCAATATTGCAATATTTGGTTGAGTATTTATTGCGTCAATGCAAATGTATTGCAAAGAAACGTACAAAGTCATATTTACACACTCACTTTTTTCACTCTCACTTTAGTTTATGCTATCAAATACATGTAATGTTATTATCGACTGTACTTTTCGCAAAACAGATAAACATTACGCATTATCAATCTAAATATATATTTTCAGCAATAATAACCATAATTTATTGTATTATCATCAAATGAATCGAATTTCGTAGCATTGCGTTCCGTTTCCGTAAATGTTCATCTATAAGGAAAGTAAATTTCTGTGGATAAACGTATTTAGATTCTGAGTTAAAAGCAACGTAGTTTTAATAGTAAAATTATGTTTTTATTTCCCCATTAAATCTTTTTAAATGTAATACTGTGATATAATCTTCTATTAACAATTTAAGATATAAAATTTCATATACCTTATGTTTTGCAGAAAAAGACTTACCAACTTTTTTGATAAGATCAATAAGTTCTTTTATAACTTTAGGGTCTTCTGCCTCGACATCAGATGCTTCATCCGTCTCTTCTACTGTTTCTTCACTCACCTGTAAATAAATAATAACAGATGTAATGTCACAGACATTGGAATTTTTGTTGAGATTTGAATTGTCGAGATACTTTTACTTTGCATAAATAAAAACTTACGGACTAAATTTTACAAACTTACTAATTGTCTATAATACTGTTACTTTTAATCATTTTGCGAATTCCTATACTATTAGTCCTACACTACACATTACACTTTAAGACTCAATCGTATAAATAATCATCCAATTTGGTGCTGCCGTTAGGGAGTTATGCGCTTACATTTTGGAAATTCATTTTTATTTATATAGATTACTAGCTGCGCACCGCGACTCCGTCCGCTTGGACCACCCTTATCGTTTAGGAGTATGAAAAATAGGTAGTAGCCGATTCTCAGACCTACTGAATAAGCATATAAAATTTAATAAAAATCGATCAAGCCGTTTTGGAGAAGTACGGCAATTGACATTGTGACACGAGAATTTTATATATAAGTCTAGCTGCGCCCCGCGACTCCGTCCGCGTGGGCCAGCCTTATCGCTTAGTAGTGTGAAAAATAAATGTTGACTGATTCTCAACCGTAGCCAATATGCGCGCAAAACTTCATGAAAATCGGTCAAGCCGTTTCGGAGGAGTTCGGCAACGCACCCCGTGACACGAGAATTTTATATATTAGATATAGACAGTTATGTTTTATGTTATTCCAAATCAATTCAAATCAAAATAATTTTTGCATGAAAATTGATAATTTTTTGTGAACCGTTATCAAGTTGGGAGAAGCAATAAAATTGCATTAAAAATACTGCAGTTGTTTTAAATAAAAGTTTAAATATTACGTTTTCATAAGAATTGTAGAAATATATTTGTCAATTAAGTTATGAATAATTGATTTAAATCATTAAATTGGAATGTTAAATCAACGGACATTGACCTGATTGTTATTTCAGTCTTTGGTCTTATAGCGAAGAGCTTTAATAAACACCTTAAAAATCTCTCGATTGACTGTTGGATAAAGAGTCCGATATAGAGTCGGTATTGCTTGAAGCGGTACCTGTTGTGTATTCTTCAATCTGCAGCCCTAGCCACCGATTGCTTGGGTCGTTGCCCCGCTGCCGGTATTGCCAATGTATTTTTTTAAAATAATATTTAAAAACTCATTTCATAATAGGAATTTGAAATAAATAAAAGTCGATAATTAACGGTTACATCACTACAGGTTGTATGAAAATCATATTCGAATGTTACTGGTTCCATCATTATAAAATTGCTATTTATTTCATCTTCAAGTTCAAGTGTCGTTGTAGTAGCGGTTATGTTTTTCCCTGGAATAATTTTATTATTTTAATAGTATTTAAAAATAATAGTATTACTTTAGCAATATTGCTTTTTTATTATTTTTGTTTCCTTTCTAACATACACAAGCTTTATAAATTTAGTAATGCTTGTTGTAGGAAAACGTGAGACAGTAGGATTAAAGATCGAGCAGGGTTATTATACGCTTATTATATCGTCAGAAATAGTATAATTTTTTGCTTAATTCAATTTTATTGTAAAGATATAATTATAATAAGTGTCATGTTAACAGTACTTACCAAGAAAACACTCTTTAAACATTTTGTTTGTATGTTCATTCAGGACAGTCTTATCCGACTGTGAGAGAAACTTCTACACTACTAAAACTAGAACTTAAAAGGTTTAAAGAACTATTTTACACTGAAAATATTTTATTTTAAGAGTAGTTTCTAAAATTTGGGCGTTCAAGCAAATAAACAAACCTAATGTTTATTCGCAGATATTTTTTTTAATTTCAAAATTTTCTTATAATGATAATTACAGTAATATTAGATTCTTATACCAATTCAAGCTTGCAAAGTGTAAGTTATGATTAATAATTAATATTAAAATCGTATTTAATTAAAAGCTGACACGCTGGCACCGACCATAGTTCCGTCATTGTCGGTTGAAATCAATACACTAATTACGTTTGATTTAGCCTTTTTTTTCTAGCAACGGTAATGTTTTATATTAATTTTCATGCTTTAATACACAAATTAAGAGAAAAGTCATCTGCATACCTAAAAAGTATTCATTAAGCCAGATCACCTGTAAAGTCACTGTTTTAAGTAAGTTGGGACACTTTTTTCATTAAGAAATGTCACAAAAATGGACGAAGGTGGCCCAGTTTTGTAAACTACTTTTTATTATGTCATATTTAGCTTCTTTTGACTCCTTTGTAAAGTCGACTGACCGATCCAGAAGATATTCAATGAAACCTGCAAGTTAATTTGTTTTAACATATAATTCTGATAAGTATAATTATAGCTAACAAAAACATTAAGTAACCTGTTAATATTGAAATTTGCGTAATGATTGGAAGTTTGAACGAGTTTAAGTTTTGTGGCAGCATAAATGTTTCCATTGCATCATGTAGATTTATGTTTGCACAATATTTTTCAATCCATATTTATGATTTGACGAGGAGTACACGTGCGCGTGCAAAAATGACGGAAAAAAATAGTTTTTATAACATAAACATTGATTATGCTGTTCGTATTATTGTGCAATGTAATTGATCGTTTGAATTCAGAACGCCATTCAATCTTATTGTACAATTGTGCAATGTTATCGTTGGTCTAGGGGTGTCCTTGGCGACTTCGGTCGGCCTCGGTGACATGGTATTATCGTTTCTAATTTATACTTTTCATAAACTATTTTTCAATTTGACAAGGTCTCTGCAATTTTTCTTTGTAATTTAACTACAAATATAGGGTTTTCGGATTTTTTCTATAATTATATCTCCTATAAAAGGTATAGCTTCTTGCCAAATTGCATGTTTCTAGGTAAACGAATTCCGTTTTCGAATGTACTAGTATGGGAAATGCGACATAAATGACCATATCTTTTGTTTGCGTATACTTATAGGCTTGATTTTTACATGGCTTCAATAGATCAAATACCGCAGTGTTTAGAATTAACTTCAATTTTATAGGTCCACAAAGTCTTCAGAAAAATGGTCTTGACAGAACGGACAGCAAAGTGATTCTAGAAGTTTCTCCTTTTTCCTTTTAGTTACGGAACCCTAAAATAGCCCAGCTGTTTATGGGCTTAATTATTTTTTATTTTATTTTATTTTATTTTATTTTATTTTATTTTATTTTATTTTATTTTATTTTATTTTATTTATATCTATATCTATATCTATATCTATATCTATATCTATATCTATATCTATATCTATATCTATATCTATATTTATATCTATATCTATATCTATATCTATATCTATATCTATATCTATATCTATATCTATATCCAACTTTATAGATGAGGTTTGTTTTGCCTACGATATATTTTCTTTAGTTTGAACTTGGTCTAGAAAATCAGCTGCGTATTTCGCTGCACCACATAACAATGGCTACCAATATAAGGTACTCCTGTGATTAAAGTGGTTTCGCGTGCGTCCGAGCTCCCATTTAATTCGGTCGTCTTCCGGGCCCGCGGCGACACGGGTGCATTCCGACACGCCACGTCTCTTGATCGTAAAAAAAACCATCGAAATTATCCGTTTCGACTGCAATCACTACTGGACAGTAGCAGGTGTATGTACAAATAAACGTTTATAGTTTTTTAAGGGAAAGGAAGGCAGAAATAAATTCGCCATATGAATCTGGGACTTCCACTGGGGAGATCCTATTATCTCCTCTTAGAAAACTACAACCAAATACTCTTTGGTGGTGAGTTGGGTTATCAAAGCTAGGGTAGGGAAATGCATGTGGTGATATAATAGAAAGCGAACGCGCGATGCGAGCGAATCAAACATATTGATGTCTGAAACTTTGGTCTCTATCGTAACGCTGCGTTGTGCGGCATGCTGAGTCGGACACATAGTAATAAGATTGACGTCTAGAACGCTTTCTTGTTCCGTCACTGTCTAAGTCAACGGTGAAACTCAAGCGCGTCACCCTGCGTCGTGGCGCTTATTGAAGCGCTGTGCTTTACGATTAAGAGGTCAAAGTTTGCCAAAGATCTGTACTAACTGAAGTTTGATGCGATCGTCGAAATCAATTAGGACACTTGTTAGGCATTAATATACTTGATTGCACGTTGGTACAAACTAAGATCGCACGTATGGTGTCCGATCTCTATAGGGCAGACCGTATACCTGTTTACCTAATTTATTACATTAATCTATTTTATCGTTACTAAGAGTTTTTTACCAGGACTCTTTAGGTTAGCAGATGCCTCAACAACGTTTGAGAGAAGAAGCATGCTGTGTCATATGCCTTTATGCTCGACTCCATCCGCAGACGAACCAATATTCCGGAGTCACCTGCAGACAGAAGTGTAGGACTCGCTGGCAATGCCATAATACCCACTAAAACCCAGCGACGCCCTTTTTTTCGTTGGTAGGACACCCGAAGCTCGCATGCACACTCCAAATCGGTGTTCTGGATGATTCTACCTTAGAATCTCAAAGCGGGGGGAAGAGAAGCCCGAATTGGCGACTAATTCTATCCAGCCTTATCCCACCCATCGATGCAGGCTCTCTGTTCCTCTCTCTTTCATGAGCCTCCTTCAGCGATATGACGCTCATGCTGTGACATTATTTTTTGCTTCAATCTTGGGTGAAATGGTGAAACGATATCAAAGATTGAAGTTATTTTACAAATTTAACTCTGCCTGAATCATATCCATTTGATTGCTTAACAGCGCCCATTTCTGCCACTAAGCGTGGAACACCCTCAATGATTCAAAAACCCTAAACGGTATCACGATTCGCCGACCACGAATATCCTAAAACTCCAGACGGGGGCGATTTAATGAATTTATAATTTGACCTACAATTTGATTATACCCATATCGCCGCGGGACCACATTTAAATCTTAACTCATCATTTAGAGAAACCATTCATTATACCTTTTCGGATGAGCGTGCGAAGACTGTACCAGTAGCTACTTTAAAATTCTTTAAGATGTGAATGCATTTGACAGGCGTTTGATGAATTTTTATCCACAAAAATTTGAGGAAAATTCACTGAAGATTGTAACTGAGTCCAGGTTCATTGTGTGTCTTTTCTTGATTTGGGATGTGGATGTAGTAATGGTTCGGAGTGCCTATGATGAAGAAACGAAGACAATGAAATACTAGTGATGTTTCTGTGATGGGCTTGCCAGAGTAAGAGATCACCTCCTGGCTATCGTCAATCTACGGCTGAAAGACAGGTTTCTTTAAGCTGTGGGAGATCATAATCCTGCTCGTGAGCATTTTGATGACCTTTTGAATCCGTAGTTAAGAGGCAAAGAACATGGATCCAACGCGATTAATTCCTACGCAATAATGTTATCATTAATCACTACATAATCGACCACTAAGAAGGCCTTTTCTAATTAGAATCAAAACAGTGCAGTAAAGTTGTATGAAATTTCATTACTGCACTGTTTTACATTAATACACTTTTTTATTCTTAACATAACATTCGTACATTAATGACTGACTTTGCGCTCGTTGCTATGTAAAAAATAATTTAATATTTCCGACATTACAAACAGATACTTCAGTCCTATTTATTTGTATAGATACACGAATTAATGGTCGGGATCTGCATTCTCATTTTCCGTAAGATTAGTTGTACCAGCTAACTTCTTGGGGATTATTCAGAAACTCTATATAAAACAGACATGCATGTTTCCATAGCGTACCGCTTAATACTTCATCACATACAATTAAAACTGGTTCTGTAATTAGGGTAACCATGATAATAACGAAGTCAGTTTCGATTCCCGATGCTATATTTACGTTTTTTATTTGTGGTAGATTCACAAATGTTGTCATTTTGTCCAAACTATCAGATCAGCTACACAAAAAACTGTAAAATTAAATCCAGCCGTTTAAGTAAGACTAGTGAATCAGTCATATATTTAACCATGAATATTATTCTTCAAATTTATTACGAATGGATAGGGCCGTTATAGTCAATATAAGTTTAATATACCCAAATATGATGTATCCATTAGGTACTATTAGTCCTCATATGCTGCTTTAATCATAATTACATTTTTGTATCTTAGTAATAACTTCTCTATTGTGTATTATTTTAAATTCAAAGAATTACGTTTTGATTTTATTTATTTTTTTCTCTATGATTTGTTATTTTTAAATTGTATTTTTTGAAAAACAATGTACATAGTTTATGTTTGACATCTTGTAGTGTAATTGGCATTGTGCCGTTCTATTTCATGTAAAGAAAAAATTAAAAAATAATAAATAAATGATTTCGAAACAATTAAAAAATTACATGA
Organism: Charaxes varanes; assembly: GCA_024363005.1. NCBI lineage: Eukaryota > Metazoa > Arthropoda > Insecta > Lepidoptera > Nymphalidae > Charaxes > Charaxes varanes. Next base: position 7,566,158 of record JANCMC010021608.1, read on the forward strand.
AAATTTGCTGATCTAAAGATAGATCGATAGACTAAAACCCATATATTATACTCAGTTTGCATAGACAAGGGCTAAAAACCCAGAAATGGATTAAGTTGAGTAAAAGCCAAAGTACGCTTATTATATATGGATCTTGGAAACGGCTCCAACGATTTTATGAAATTTAGTATGCAGGGGTTATCCAAACTTGCGATTTAACCATACTTTCAGCCAATGAAAAACATCTATTATATTATAAGAATACAAAAGAAAGTTTCACCACAATCTATGAAGTTATAACAGCTCAGATGAATACTAGTTTCCCCTTTTTTTAATTTCATTTTAATAACCAGTTCATATTTTTATTATTGTCTGTAAGATCTAAAACTGTTATCAATATTTTTTCAGTATGTAATTCACATATAAAAATAATTTCCAAAAACCACGATTTAGCAAAAGAAATATGAAGCTAAGCTCGGTCATACAGGTACCGAGAATAAAATCACTGCTACTTAGTCCCAAAGACACAAAATGATGGACACCGTGGTTAAAATGAACATCATCAACGGTAGTTAATTGCTAAAGATTATAGCCTAAGTAAAGTTGCGTTCATGTGTTCCCATTCATTATGGGTAGTATACCTAACTTCGTATGTATGTATAACGAATCAAAGTTCAGTGCGTATAGGGGCAAACGAGCTGGTGGTTCACGATATTTGGACCAGGAAGTCTCACAAACCATACGAAACGTGACGAAAATACCATCACATGACGTGACAGCATTGTCACCACTTCGATCTACACCCGGTTTCGCTTAGTAACTTACTCGCAAGTTTCTGCCACTACGATTTTTAGTTTATAAGTAACATTTGCAATACTTTATTTACGATTCTAATGCAGCTTGGGTTAAAAATAGCTTGGAAAATCCAAAGTGCACGCCTCTTATTTTTTTTTTTCTAAGTATTACGATATCTCTTACAAAAAACTTAATATTTAATAGTACGGTAATATTCCGCTAGGTAGTACGTCCAGCTGAAAATTAGTATTTCGTTAATTATAAATATAACAGCGAATCACACAACCATTTTCAATAGAAAACGCGCGCCGCAATTCTGAAGCCAATAAACAACATTAACGTTGAAAGTTGACTGTTTCAAACATGATCATGCCCGATCCACACACACAGACTTCCGACCGTCTAATGAAATGCCTTTTAAATCAGTCTAAATAATATAAATATTCTCCCGAAATATCAAAAGTGTTAATACACGACTTTTATCTAAATATTATCATTTCAGCTACTTTTTTTACCTTTTCAATTTGTTTGGCTTTCCATTAAGATCGAGGAAACTTGTAATAACAGTTAGAGAGGTCTTTAATGTATAAAAATATAACTTGTTTTTTTTTTAATATGAAAAGGACCAAGCAGCTTTTTTGGTTTTGACTATTCTGACCATAGACAACTGCACTACTAGAAGTGTCGCAATCAGCTTGAAACTTGAACCCAGAACTGAGTATGCTATTTTTTTTAAGGTGTTAAAATCCTTTATTTGATGAATAGCAGAGATTTTTTTTATGTTACAAGAGGGAAACGAGCAGGCGGTTCACATTAGTCACTACTAATTCCCATGGATATTTGCACCATCAGAAGGCTAGAAGATGCGTTACCGGCCTTTAATGAAAAGATTAGGCCACGGGGAAGTCTCACAAATCGTACGAAACGCAACAACAATACCATCACTTGACGTGATAGCATTGCCGCCACGTCACGCCGATCTTATGTACTATGAGTGATAAGTGATATTTTTTATTAGTGATATTTAATATTTACATCTAATGTGACGTTCACTTAACGGTTAATCTTTATTGGAACAAAGTTACATCACTATTACATTTAAATTATATATTATAAATGTTGCTATAATATTTATAATGAACTTAAATTTAAACAATAAGAAGAAAGACTATGTACATAATAAATAAACTAATTCTAAATTAAATTTGAAAAAACTTAACAAAACAAATTTATAAAATAAAAAAATATTTAAAAAAGCTGATCCGCATCGGTGTGTGTGGGGTATGTTCCCAAAAAACTGGCTGCGTGACCACGTTGGATAGCAATGCCAATCCTATGACCGAGGTATTTAATGTTAACTCTTTTCGTCATATTATATCTTCATTTATTTTATTTTATTTTATTTATTTATTTATTTAAGAAACTGTTACATTTGGTACAATTGAGTTAGGACCGTTATTCCTGTGCTAGTTAAAAGAACCCTTGAAACATAAAAATAATATCCACAAATGGCGATGTTGTGCCGCTTTCCTGCGAACCGCACAAGATCGTCAATCGCTTGTCATGATAATATCTTTTTTATATGAGTTTATATTATACTATATCATACGAATGACTATTGACAACTAGGGGAATAACTTGTTTATATGAAAACAAGATAAAGTGATGGTGGGAACGGAAAAGATACACGAAATATATACATATATTTGCAAGTATAATATTATATACTTATCTATTATACTTGCAAATATTATTAATTATTATATAGTAGAGCAAGGAATATGGCGAAAGGAATTTATTACTTAATTAAAATAAAGTAGCCGTAGTGATTTTTTAAAATCTGTTTTACAAGGGGTAAACAAGCAGGCGGTTCATCATCTAAGTGACTACCACCAGAAGGCTTGTAGAAGGGAAAGGGATGGAGTATAAGGATATAAAGGTAGGTAGGGATGAGAGAAAGGCTGCGGATACTATATAAAGCTGAAGACTATGTTTATTTGAACGCGCTAACCTAAGGAACTACTGGTCCGAATTGAAAAATTCTTTCAGTGTTAGATAGCCTCTTTATCGAGGTATATATCATCACGCTAAAATTGAATCATTTTTTTACCTAATTTTACGCGGATGAAGTTGCCGGCACAACTAGTATTTTGATAATGCGCCATTTTTTCTATCTACATCAAAGAAAGAGGTTCTTAATTCGACTGTATTTTTTATGTACCTGAAAATTTTCGATTGTGTTAATCGATTTCGATGATTGGATTTTTTTTTTGAAAACTGGTGCTTCCCATTTGGTTCCATTTCATTTTGGTTCAGTTCTGACAAATCGAAGTCGGTTTCTTTTGTTAAAATTTTATTCTACGTAATCCCTTCATTAAACATATCGCATTGAATTGGTTTGACCATTTTAAAGGAAGTGTTAAATTGGGCACTGATTAAAGCCAAGCCTAAAAGCTTGAGTAAACGATTTAGAGTTCTACATTATTAGACGATATTGAATATCTCAGATATTTATACCCGACTATATACTTAAATTTTTATTATAAAATTTTAGACCGTTTCAACTTTTACTTTCATGCTTATTAAATTTCAAAGTTTTTATTTATTTCACTTTTAGGTTTCTTTACATAAATAAGTTAGCAAACAGGCTCGTCCGAAGTTAGTATAAATCCGCGAACGATTTGGACCTCTACATTATTACACAATGCTGAGTATTCGGGACAACTTTTTCTATAGTATTCATAACATGTCCCAAACAAATCCATTTCGTGTATCGAATAAAACCGATTTATCATAAATTCGAGCCTACAAATAAATTCATATTCAATGTCACTATATTAAAGCTCACTGATGTGTAAAAACTGTTTCGGCATTCGGTTTTTCCGATAGAATTTTATGTCTACGGTACCGTTGTAAATATTTACGAACTTAAATTTTCAAAATTTGTTTATTCGATAAATAACGAATAACAGTCAGCTTTTAATTATAACACAGAACTTAAGTTGCCTGCAGAAGACTATGTAAATCATCACGTATATTTTATTTTATTATGGAGTCAAGAATAAGTATACGACTGCATTATCAAGAGGGAAAACAGTCCCGTTTACGATTTTTTTATATTTATTTATGTAGGGATCGACAACATAAAGACAGCACAACGATGTTTTAACGAATATACATGTTACAAATATGGCTACTATTCCTTACACTTACAGTGGACCACAACATTATTACATACAGATTATGTTAAGACAAGCTAGGAAGAAGTTGGAATTAGTAAGAGGAAAGTGAAGGTTTACACTGTATGAAATGAAAAAAAAACTAATAAAATATAATATCAGGCAATAGTTTTTGGATAAGCATTTAAAACACTATCACAAATAATGTATTTTAGAACTTGGTTAGCTTAAAAAAGGTTATAGTGAGCCAACCTTAAAATATCGCCATTTTTAATTTCAAATAAAATAGCTAAATTTTAATTTTAAATAAAATAGCTAAATTTTAATTTTAAATAAAATAGCTAATTTTTTGAGCAACCATTGTAAGTATACGTCACGAAAAAAAAGCGCGGGAAAAGCCAATATGTATTTTTCTGTTTTTTTTTGTCATATCACCTGCTAGGCTCTTTTAAAGTTTTCATATGTTTCATAGTCTATAGCACCATAAGTGCTATTATGTGAAAGAAGAAGATGAGCCATAGAGTATAGACTTTTGCGTCGATTTATTTATGTACATATATACTTACGTTATTCTTCGTTAACAGATAAAAATACAGGAGTAGATAAAATAACATATTATGATAGTTGCTAAAGCTCATAATTCGCGGCAGTTGCAATTTTAAAATGTAAAAATAGCTGATTTATGAGATATACCAACGCAAAAATTTCGGAATATCGATGTAGAGGTTTCTCACACGTCCAAATTTAACGGTATGTCAAATGAAAATTAAAGCAGTCCTTTTGACTTGAAATAATGTGCATAAAGAAAGAATTTTAAGTCGTACTAATATATACACACTCATCAACATAACTCTTATCAATTTAATCGTTAAAAGCAGCAGATGTGATTCTTTGACAGTCTGAATAGCCTTTATCTTTAGAAAGTCAAATGTATTGCAATTAAATTTTTTATAATAATAATATTATTACATTCTCTCGATCTCCCTTACAATTAAGAAGATTTTAAAATGTTTTCTTTTCTTGCAAATTTCAATATGTGTATCAATGATTTTTATTTAAACTTAATAAAATATGTACACCTAGTTGTTGAGGCAAACCACTGCTACTTATACAAAATAATACTAGCCCGACAGCAGGTAGTAGGTTTGACACACAGTCAGAATCTACGTAGGTATACTAGGATAGTCTTCTTTTTCGTTCTAGCGTTATCCTGGCGGAGGATTTGTTCATTGATATCCTTTATTTACAGGATTGATTATACAGCGAGATGTCAATTATAATATCGCAGGTTAGATAACATTCACGACTGTAAACTGATACTCCCTGCTTGACTCTTTAGAATAATAATGGCAGGTGATACAAAGAGATGCCAAATACTGCACAGAACGACATGCACAGATTACAGAATGTGTGCAGCTCGTTTGCGGCCCTGGCCAGGGCTGTCGTCGTATAAAATAGTGACTGTAACTAAACATAAAATAATATTTAACATCTTGCCCGAATTTAGGCTCGCATCTTACTATCCAATCTTCCTTATGTCTTTTTTCATAAAAAGTTTATCTAGCCGAATTTTTTATGAAATAATAATAATTTTACATGACATGTCAATCAATAAGTCTAGTACGAACGTAATCTATTTGAACGAACAAATCTGCATTTTATTGTACTTTTATATAATCTTTCGACTTTTCTATTCTTTCTTTTCTTTTAAAGCCTCCCTGAATTTAAGGAGAATGAAGCGTGAGGTAGATAGGACACCGGTTAAATCGATAGAGAAATCTAATAGTTTGAAAATGCCTAGGGGGGGGGGGGACTAGCTGGTGGACAGAGGAAACTATAAGGGTTCCTTGTACGGAACAATAAAAATAGGGAATAAAATATTAAATAAAATATACCAATTAAAAAATTTTTACATCTCCGTTCGCTATTTCTCATATACAATTTTTTCACAGTTGGCAATACCGCAATTGAATATTATTTATACCTATATTAAATTCTTGAATTCACATTCATCATTAGACCTGCACTCATAAATCTTAAATTTCACCAAAGCTGAACAACTATAGGCACAAACGAATTAAATATTTCACTAGAGTTCAATACGAGTAGCGTGTCAATATCGTTCAATGGAATTTATCCATTACATGCTAGGAAATACGATCTAAAATAAGCGGCGGCTAATATCAAAGGTCGAAAGTACTTTCTTCTCAGGGGAAATCAGCAATGGACATTAATTCCTGATGATGGGTGTGCAGCAACGTATTTTGATTTTCGGGCAAATAACCATTGGCAGCAGTGCGTCCGTTATTTGGTTACCATTGATTTTAACTGATTCATCCAATTAGCCGATGAGAAAAGCTGACATTTAACTTCAGTTGGAATTGACTGAAAGCCGAGTAAACGTGGAATCGTCGAAATGGATATTGGTAAAAGTAATTATTCTTAATAGCAAAAATTCAATTAAGAAACAGTATTACCCATGGAATTACAAAGAAATGGAAAACATGATCCTGCTGAAGTAATAACTGTGTTGCGGTGATCAAGACGTTCCTCTGCAAGAACAGATGTTTCATTGTAAATATATATATATATATATATGAGTGTGTGTGTGATAAGGGAGGAATGGACCTATTTCTTGCTACTTCAATAATCGATTAACATATTTATAATTAAAAACTAAACAAACAAAAATACTACAATCATTGTTCGTTGATACTACACTTTTACAAATGGATTATATACTGCCCGACGAATTGACAGCCACGCCACGTGGAACAGACGCGATCCTTTTCAAATGCTTTTTATAGGACATTTGATTTTTATTTTGCCAAGCTGGGACAAGTCCCGCGTCCCGTTTAAAAAATCTAAACGGGCAGTGTGGAAAAGTTTAAAACTGTAGAATCCGCTCAAAACGAGACTGCAACGTGTGCGGCCGGAATCCATAATGGTGGACGGAAACAATTGTTTGCAACATTTATGCGCCCGTGATTCTCTGTATATTGATTTCTCCGCCATTTTGATTTGATATATCTCTTTTCTGTCATTTATCGTTTCAGTTTTAGAACAAATTTTATCTACGAGGCTTGAGTTACTTACGTGACGGTTTTTTTGTTGTATTAAAAGCGTGTTACATGGCCCTTATTTCTTTAAGGTAACACACTTTTATTAAACAAAAACTGGATTATAGAGAAGTGGTGTATTTACTATCCGAATTTTAAACTTTTTATTTCATTTCAGTAACCGGTTATAAAGCTTGTTTTTAAATAATCTTATGTTCTTTATTTTTATTCTGTGTATGTTTCTGTAAGTGTGCGTTAATTATTGTTTTTTTTTGTATTCTAAAAATATACAATCTATTATTAATCTACCACTAATTATCATTATTATCATTATATGTATAATACTAATGTATAAGTAGATTAAAAAAACATAACGATTTTTTTGCATTATATACTTTTTAAGGTGAAGTTTCGATGAAGAAAAAATATTTTATTTTTATATTGTGTTTTATATAAATTATGTTATATAACGGTTGCTACTGTATAAATTTATTACCAGCCCTAATTTATTTTACTGTGAAGTAACAAAGGTTAGTCGAAGGCCCTGGAGCTTC
>JANCMC010021608.1:7573823-7641010 GCA_024363005.1 Charaxes varanes
AGCTTCATGAGGAAGTTTGTCACTGGAATGCAATCCAATTCTCATTATTTAATTCATTCCGAGGCATTCAACATTAAGGGAAACTTACCACCTTGAAAAGTTCAAAACTTGGTTTCATTGAATTCCTTCGTGCTTAATAAAAATTCTCAAGTCTTCAAATAACGCGACTTTGTAATGAAATTATGGATTTTTTCTTATTTTTTGATTCTTTATTTGTTTTCTGCTCTCTTTCAATTTAGAGACTAGACTTAAACATTTTCTAACTTATATATTTTTTTTAACTTTGTTTTACTAATTTGAATTTTTATAGCATACTGTCCGTGTTTTCTAAATAATCATTTCTCGATACTGATCTGTCCGTCCAGACGAGACATTCTTTTTAGAGGATGGAAAGCCTCATTCACATTGAATTTGTGTATACCGGAAATATTTAATTCCTAATGTAAGCCTGAATTCGAACCTACGACCTCCTAATGTAAGCCTGGATTCGAACCTACTACCTCCTAATTGCGAGACAGGCTTACGCACCACCGCGCCAAGAAGGTCGTCGTAATCGGTTAATCGGTTAATTCCTCGGAGGTGGCCACATTGAAGGTATTTTCAACTTTGCTTTAGTAACACGGACAGTCCATTTCCAAATCCTCTACTGTCTAATTCAGGGGTGATCAACATTTTTGTAAGGTTTAAGTTTTATTAGAAAATTAATTATTTTTTGTGTTTAAAAAACAAGGACGTCAGTCCAAGCGGGGTGTATTTTAAAAGTCATTTCACATGAAAGCCCCAATAACACAACTAACTATAAAATACTTTCTATCAAGTCAAAATTTGTTCTCTATGGGCCGTAATTTGCCATAAACCGTGTCTTGACTTAATGAGCAGCACCGCGAGGCTGCCTCAAACGTTGGCCGTGCAACTTTTTTGTTTGAAGAAGGTGCTTTTTCCTCGGGCAAAGCACGCCTTAACTGAATAAGGAGTCTGCCTCCCGAGGCTGTCTCGTGAGTCTGCTCGTTCAGTCAAGACACGGCTATCGACATATTGAACGTTTCTGCTCTTGCTTTAAACCCCCCCCCCCCCATCTATCCTTATGTGACTGAACAAATGTTGCCTAATTCTTCATTTTTGTCATAGATGTCAAAGTAACGCCTGTATTTAATATCAATAATTTACACGCTGTCAACCAAAATTAGTAAAAACTGACTGGTCAGTTGCGAGCAACATGTTGACCACCCCTGGTCTAATTGCTTTCGAAGGTTGGATTAGGGACGTCTTAAGAAGTCTTAAGAGTTGCCTAAACCAGGTTAAGACGGTTTACTCCGACCCTAATACCTGCTTTATATTTTGGATTTTGTTAAGTGGGCGAAAGTATCAAGTTTATTATATACCAACTTCTTCACGCAGCTATGTTTCTAAAAAAAGTTGTAATAACCATGTTTAGAAAGGAATAATTATATCATTATTTATAAGTCACACCACTTATCACTAAATAATAAAACTAACAATGTAGTTACAGACACCGTTGCGACTAAAACACGTTTTACGGATGCCAAACAAAAAACAATCACAACTAGTATACAATAGAGTAAATAAATCATTCTATAGTCATGTCTGCAAGAAGAAAATTATTTCAAAGGTAGCAGGGGTAGCCTGAGTTTCCTCAGGCTACCCCTGCTACCTAAAAACGTTACTAAAAGGTAAAAAAACGTTACTAAACCTACTAAAAGTTGTAACTAATTACTCAAGTTTAAAACAAAGTAACTCACACACACATTAAACATACATACAAATTCACACACACTCATTTTATGAATTTAAGATAGAATAAAATAAGTAAATAACTTTGATGAAGTAAAGTTTCGATGCTTCTTTCCTCATCCGAACGGCTAAGGCGTGGAATGCTCTCCCGGCGTCTGTGTTCCCAGACCACTAGTAGTCTCAGAGCCTATTCAGTGCAAACAAACGGTCATATATCTCCTTTTTATAATCCTATATATCGTATACTAGCACTGCCCGCCACTTCGTCCGCGTAAAAGCAGGTAAAAAAATAGATTCAATTTTAGCGTGAAGATATATAGCCTATATATAGCCTTCTTCGATAAATGGGCTATTTAACGCTGAAAGAATTTTTCAAATCGGAACGATAGTTCCTGAGATAAGAGCGTTCAAGCAAACTAACAAAAAACTCTTCACCTTTATATATTAGTATAGAAAAAAAGTATAGATTTTCAAGAATTAGTCTCAAAAAGCGTAACGTATTGTGCATATCTACTGACGCTTTGAGTGACATTTAGTCAACTCAAATTGAAATAAATTCTCGATGTAACAATTCTTTTACACTTCCAAATAGCTTCAATCACTTACAATCTTAAATGTTCTTAATGAAACCAATTATCGTCGATATTGCTGATGACCCACCATCTTATGGTAATTTATTAATATTTCACGCAAACCAGAAATCGAGTGATTGGAAAACACACCTGTGGAACTAAAACCGGAAGATCAATAAAATATTCCGATACTCGGTAGTAAGAACCTCGTAAATAGAAGGGATAGTGACAGAATTTCCCTAATTTACATTCATTCATACAACATCATTTAATGTTAAAAAAAGCTTTCGTTATGTTTTTTTTGATTGAAACTTGACCGTAATAACTTATGGAAAACGTAAACATACTTTTTTTCAACGACTCATTTAAAGTAGTTCTTTTTTACATTATTATTTATTCATCGTATTTATAGAAAAAAAAAGTAACGAAAAGCAAAAACGGATTAAATTGAACATACAACATGGAGAATAATATCTACGACCGCTTTATGACTTTAATCGGTTTATGGAAAGAGGGGAAAAAGGGTCTGTCTTTAAAATAACTGTCTCTAAAAAGGCAGAATTCGGCTCGATGACAAAAGAATTTCAAAAACCAGTGTTCGAATTGGTCACCCATCAATCACTCGGTCGTGGTAAGAAGTGCTTAACATAGCGGCGATAAAATGCCCGCTACGCTATGACCACCTCTATGAAGACTTCCTTTTGATGAAGTTGTCATTATAAATCGTTATTTTTTTTATTTTAAGCCATTAAATGTAAACAATATTCCGTTTTATATTGTTAGTAATCTTTACATCTGATAGTTTGAACACTCATCTATGCTCAAAATTCCATTTTCCATTCCAGTATTTCAAAATAAGAACTTCCATTTATGTAAATACATTTTAAGTTAATCAGGCATACTTACACCTTCTGAGATTGGCCCACACCGATCAGTCAACAAACACTCAGTTCTTGATAAAAGCATATTTTTAACCGACTTCAAAAAATGGAGGTTTCATTTTGACTGTATATTTTTGAAGTTTACTCCTTAAGAAATGATATAAGGCTCGTGGTATGAAAAAATATGGGTAGTGAAATGACTTCATAAATAGTCGCCATTCAGTCAGTAACTTAAACAATTCAACCTTATTAAATTATAATTAAATAATCGTGGCTTTGTATAATTGAAAAAGTAAAAATGGAAAACTTGAATGCGGATGTCAGTATACTGGATCGGATTCCGTTTTAAACTGTAACCAGCATAGTAAACGAAAGAGGAACACATTTACAGTATAAAAAATTGACGTCACAGCTTACAATGCTCGCAGTGAATATCGAAATATACATCTAATCGCAGAGGGCGTGTTAATATACATTTTTTATATTACTGTTTTATTTATACTATTAATAAACTCTAGAGCATCGCATCTTCATTGCTTTCAAACTAGGGCAATTCTCTGGATATTTTATAGCAATAAAATTTATTCCTATTCTCTTCTATACATGAAGCACAAAACAAAAGACACGTGAATTCGCCTCCCGGCGCTCAAAATGCCTGCAGGTGACAACCTCATTAATCCAGAGCTGTCGATAACTTTCTCTTAATTTCACGTAATAGTTAATTTATATTCTTATATTTAATGTTTTTTTTCTTCATATATGATCACCAATTATTAGGTCCTCGAATATCGTAAGTGTCTCACTAGTCACTCTGAATAAATACTAATACTTGTTGGTTAGTCTCACTAAAACTCGAAAACTGCTGGTCCGTTTTAAATTCTGTTTATTATGTTTCATTCTCCTTAATTGAGGGAAGGTTTAAAAGAAAAGAAAGATAGAAAGAATTATTTCGTAAAACTTTCAGCTAGTGTTACGTTTTATGGAGAAGACATAAAGGAGATCGTGCAGCGAATTTTGAAAGAAATATATGAAGCATGACATTTTAATATGACCACAAGATTTAATTTATTTAACATCAATAAAAAATCATCATCAAAATTACACACAAAATAATGAGGTAATAAACATAAATGAGAGTTTGTTTTTTTTAATATATTAGAAGGGGCAAGAGTTATTCATCGCAGCATCAGCTATTTGCAGTATTTCAGTCACATTTACCACGTTGGCACATATAATATCAGGAGTTGTTTTGCACTAAGTCATCTTCATAATGGAGACGAGTTTTGCAAGAATACATGTCAATTTATTGTTTATCTATTGTAAATTTGTGTGGACTAGCTTTTTATTGGCTTTTAATTTTGGATCACCATTTGAACTAATTTCATATTAAATCAACTTATTCTAACTTCTATATACATTGTAATTCTATTTTCATATAACTTAATACATAAACCTGAAGAATTTGTTTGCTTGAACGCGCTAATTTCAGGAACTACAGGTCCGTTTTGAAAAATTGTTTCAGTGTCAGATAGCACATTTATCGAGAAAGACTATAGTCTATATATCATCACACTAAAACTTTCATCTAATTTTACTAGTACAACCACATATGCAGTTACAATCCATAGAAGAGTGGATTTTATGTAGATCTATTATTTCCTAGAATCTAGGAAAAATTACGTGCTTATTAGTTATTATAATTTACAACAATTCGATTTTGAATTTAGCCAGTAGTTTACGTTATTGCTAACAGATAATTATGTTGTAAGCAGAAAAGAATTTCTAAAATAGTATTTTCACTTTCGATTGATTATATTTAATAACCTGCAGTAATTATTAAAGGAAAAATAACTTTCATGTACGCCTCTAGAATTTCTACTATATGTATAGATAAACCTTTTTGTCACTTCTTTTTTGGGGGCACTTTATTATTTTTACCATCATAATAATTGTGTGAATGGACAGAGTTCTACTCGAACATTTAATTTTAAAATTCTTTCTTTTTTTCGGTTTTATAGCAATTTATTTTTTGAAATTCTTTGAGGGCACTGAGTGGGCCCCCGCGTGTCCCCACAAAAAAGCCCTATGTAGATATTGCGAAGAGATTTGCTGTTCCGATACGATACAATACGAAATTAAGCAGCTATCTTGAGCGTAATTGTATATGGCATCACAGCATAAACAATAAAAAGAAGTATATATATTAAATTTTACATTATAAATTAAGTTAAAGTAAAGCAGCGAATATGTGGGGCAGTTTAGCTAGAAAAGTTCATTTTAAATAAATAGTAAATAAATAAATGAATATATGTATATATACCTAAATGTGTGTACATGTATGTATACTGTTTGTATATATAATGTAAGAATATGAGAATTTAAGTATAAATCTGTATATATATATGAATATGCTACAAGCTCATTAGGAAAATTATTTTAAACAAAATCGGACGAAATTTTTTGAAGCTATTTAACAAATATTATCGCATATCAAATTTATGTAAGCGTAATTTGACACGCTTTTGGCGACTTTTTTATTACTTCTGGACTTCTTTTTCTATATAACAAACAGGCCATGACACGCTTATATAGAAGGGTTCCATATTTGATACGGTTTAAATGTACATATTTGTTAAATAACTTCAAAAGATGTCTGATAATTCAGTATGACTATATACACAATACCTTTAGCAAAAACAAAACTTAATTCTTTTTGTTCATCTGTCCATTTGTTTCGGGTAATCTTCGAAACGGCCGGAACGATTTCGATAGGATTTTCACTGGCAGATAGCTGATATTTCGAAGCGTGAAATTACTTTACTTTTAGAAAAACACTTAAAGTTCCGCAAAAAAAATTAAAATCTTCAAATTAAAACAAAATCACTAAATTCACGCGGTCCATGTCACGGGATGTACTAGTATTAAAATCTTAATTTTAGGATGCTACTAACATTAAAGATACATATTTAAATTTCAATGCTACTAGATGCAATCATAAAGACTCACGCACGAATAGACATGTGACAATGATATGACAGTACAAAAACGTTGCAAGAGTGATATTTGCAGTCACCTTAGTATTGGCTGCGAGGGCACTCGACTGTGTTTTGACAAAATGTCACTGTTATCAATACGACTTTCGTGTTCACATATAAAAAATGGAATGTTACATTTATAATAGTCAATATACAGATGATAAATTGAGGAAATGTGTGATAGTTAAGTACAATCAACTTTCTTTTTAATAATCCTGAGTTAATGACGATGATGCATTCTGCATAGCTCAGTGGTTGAACCGGTGGACTTAAATTTATAAGGACCTGGTTCAAACTCCAACCCCCTCTGAACTATTGACAACGTAAAATTCCTTCTTTCAAGGCTACAAAAACTAATGATTTTGAATTTTAACTTTAATAAACGCGAATCTTTTAAAATAGGTTCATTAACGTCTATTTAGGGTCATCATCTATAGCCTCACCTTCGAATTATAATAAAGTGGCTGATTGCTGTTGAAAAGAGAAAAAAAAAAATTAAATTGCGAATTTATGCAAAGTAATTTAATAATTTTCTGCCTACCGAATAGGTTTTGAAAGTAACAATTATTATTTATCACGATTCTCAAACGATTTGAACTGTTAACAAATAAGAACGGCGTGAAGTGGCGAGAATGCTGTCACGTCAACTGTTGGGTTTGTCGTCACGTTTCGTTCGGTCTGTGAGAGTTCCTGGGTGCTTAAACCCTTCATTAAAGGCCTACAATGCATCCGCAAGCCTTCTGTCGTCTTCTTGTTTGCCCCTGTAATATATATTTTTAAAAAAACATATTAGAAGGCTGGCGCCTAAACCGCACGGGTGTTAGATCCGTGCCCTTATCTCTTGTGCTTTAATACAGATTATTATTAACGTTAATGAAAACAGCAAATCATCAATCAGTTTATTCGGCCATAACCACAGATTACCTGAACGCGTATTCAAAACTCGACCCACTTCTATACATCCGAAATACACGTAACGTTTTAAATAATTAACATCTGGTAAATAGGTTGGTACTGAAATAGAGTTCGCAGACGCGAGTTTTATTTACTGGTTTTCTGTTACAACTGCGTGATTTCAAAGTAATTTTATAGGCCCCATGTAAACGAATTACGTACTTTTTATATGTTTTTAATTCGTATTCGACTTATGAGTAAAATTAAATGCGGGATTTTATGTAACACAAACTGCTTCCCGCGACATCATCCGCATATAACTAAATTTGCAAGAGTTCTTAAACCTCCCTAATTCATAGCGGATTTCTAGCTATAGACTAGCTCCCTGTAAAATTTCATCTTTATACGTCAAGCGGATTTCGAGATTTCGTGATTGGTGACCTATCGCTTTTGTATATATAGATGAATTCATATTTATTTTTTTGTCAAGTGAATTCTCTATAGAGGGTTGATTTTTTCGCAGCTTCGAAACATATGGACATTTTTGTTCCGTTTCCCACACTAGTACATTCGCAAAGGGAATCAAAACCAATAGGGCACTTCCCGTTGACCTAGTATCACGAAGTTAGTCAAGAAGATATATCTTAAAGTACAAGCGTAGGAAATAACCGAAAAACCGTAAATTTTTGGATACAGGCCAAAAAACGGTGGAGAGTTTGTCAAATTTAAATAAACCATTTGAAAAGAATAAATCTTAAAACAGCCTTGCAAAAAATTGTCTTGGTACAGTGATGGTTTAGTGATGGTACGGAACCCTTAGTGCGCGAGCCCTTATGGCTACTGTAATTATAATATACTTGTCCGTGTTACTTTAATAGTTTATATCAGCGTTTTTCAATCTGTAGGTTGCGACCCTCAGGGGGTTCGCAAAACATGACTAGGGGAGTCGTAAAACAAGCCTATGGGGGTCACCGGCCAGAGAAAAAATGTAACCTAGCAAAGACTATATAGAGATTATCATAAACATTTACATTTTAAATTACCGCCATTTAGTTGGTCGGGGTCGACAGAATTCTTCAATCACGGCCCAGGAGTCGCCAGAGTTTTTTATTTAAGGTCCAAGGGGGTCGCCAAAATATTTCAAACTGAAAAGGGGTCGCGTATCCAAAAAGATTGAAAAGCACTGGTTTATATCCAAGTAATCGGCACCTTTTTAGATGCAATGTCGGTAGTTAACACATGATATTATACCGACAGAAGATCTGGAGTTATTGCTTGTCGTAAAATATATTTAAAACATTTACTCACATATACTACATAGTTTTAGAATAATTCCAGAGCCGTTATAGTTCAACGGCGGAAAAAGTGGCTTAACTCTGTAAAGTATCCTATTTGATGGTTAAGCTTTCTTGAAGGCCGGCAACGCATCTGCGAGCGTTCTAGCAGAGCAATTGCTTTAGATTTTTAGTTCTGCAACAGTTTCAGAGGAGTCCGTAGCTTAATCAGTGGTCGGCATTTGAGTCGATTGCGTCAGTTCTAACCGCGGCCGGTTGACAGATGGGTGACCCATTCTAACACTTTTTTTTCTTTTCAAATAGCCTCCTCCGTGTTTCGGAAGGCTTGTAATACTGTGGGTCCCGAATAATATAACTAAGTGATATTAGCCGTAGAGATTATGGGGGTTCCGTGATGACGTCAGACGGCAGTCAGTCATGTTAACTCGCCCTATAGCCACATCCTCTGCAATTTAAGCGGACCCGGATACTAGACCGTAATAACGCTGGAAAGAAGAAAAAGTTCCGGAAAAGTTGTTTAGTCTAAGTTTGAGGAACTTTCAGAACTATGAGCCTAAGAGTTCTACCTCGCCGAGACGCCATGGCGACGTCGCCAGCAACGTAGCCAAATGAGTTGCTAGTAGCAATCGTGGCTACGCTTCTAATTTGGCGAAGTTGCCTAACCGTCGCCAACCGAGTTGCCTGTCCTAAATTTTAATGTGAATTGTTTGGTCATGGCTTCTCGAAGAGGTACGGCTCGAAAAGTGAGTACCAAAATTCCCTCTACTTGTTTCGCAATATACTCTTCATTTTGGTAGTGATTCGCTCATAAAAAATCTTTCCTTCCTGTATGATAACAGTTTTGTAAACAAACAACCTTTTTCTGGCCATATTGTTTATAAAACAGATGTGGTTATCACATGATCTTGTCACTTTTATAACCGCAGAAAATCTTTCTTACAGGAAAATCTGTTGACTTTCCCATATTTTCGTTACTTCAAACACAGTATAATAAATAACATAATAAATGTATACAAGACTATATGACATACGGACGTCTATTTCCTTAGGTAGACTTAATGCCTGTGTTATAGATAACAGACGCCTGTTATAGACAAATATTTTTTTTTACAAATATATAAATATGTATGTACCATTTGGATAATACACCCAGACTTGAGGTAGGAATCGAACCCACGACCCCCGGAGCAGAAGGCAGGGTTACTGCCCACTGCGCCAATGGGTCAGCTATATATCATCACGCTAATACAAATACGAGCGGAGCACTAATGAAAAATGATTCAGAATCGGAGGGATTTTTCCCTTTTTAGAGCTTCTAAAATTTACGCGGATGGAGTCGCGGGAAACAGATAGTGGAAGATTAAATCTCATACGAAAAGAAAAATCAATACCGAATAATTAAATTGTCTTTTTGTGTCGAAATTATTTTTTTACAATTATAATACGGCATTATTTTTAAATAAAAAGAAAATCGCTTCTAAAAAAACACTCAAAAAAGTAAAGAATAAATCTCAGACGGATCTATTCTTTTGGTAATAAAATTCCATAGCTCGGTCCATTGTTTTGATTATAAAGTTCAATAACTCAATAGTGAGATTAAATCGATAAACAGGGTTGTTTACACCCTGATATAATAAGGGTGTCATGCACCGATTACTTGGGGCACATAAATAACGGTGTTAGCCGGGAGCGGAGTTGTTATTACGTGAAAAGCGGCGGGGGTTGCCCCGGACTGATTTATTTAAGCACTTCACCATCCGCCATTGGGATCCCATTACACGAAGCATGTCGCAGACTCCGTCTGGTTATTTTTTTATGCAGCCACGTAAATAATAATAATAAATAAATATATACAGGACTATACGACACACGGACTTCTGTCCCTAAGGTAGACAACTTAATGCCTCTGTTATAGGTAACAGACGTCTGTTATACACAAAGATATTTTTTTTGAAATATATAAATACATACATATAGATAATACACCCAAACTCGAGGCGGGAATCGAACCCACGACCCCTGGAGCGGAAGATAGGGTCACTGCCCATTGCGCCACCGGGACAGTCTTTTTAGTCTATTATAGACAATAATTCAAAACATTTTACAAAAATGAATATTAACTATGCGTTCTAAACTCTACAATCGGAACCTAAATGTTATGTTTAAATGATAATAATAATAAATTTTTCGAGATAACAGGGTTTATAGGTTAAATTTAAAAAACCGCAATTATTTTTTTTTTATGTTACAAGGGGGCAGACGAGCAGGCAGCAGGCACCGAAGTGCCTAGCGACGCCCATGGACATCTGCACTACATCATTGTATTGTTCTCCTTCATACGCATCAGTACAATTATCTTAAAATCACACCCAATTATTTTTTCTGAATTCAAAATAGGAGGAGGTTCTCGAATGGACTGTTCTTTTAAAGTTTGTTACTTGAGCACTTTCGATTGGTTGAACCGATTTTAATGATTCTTTTTGTCTGGTTTAAAACTGGTACTTCACGTCTGTATCTATTTCAATTTGGTCAAGTTGTGACAATTTGAATTCTGTTTTTTGTTCAAATCTTATAATTATTTATATAAGACGTCGAAAGTTTGTCAATTTTTTTACATGATTAACGATATTAAACAAATAAAATAATTTTATAACATTTAATTGATTTACTAGCCTTTATTTCACTTTTCCTCCTGTTAGTTTGTATTGTGATTGAGAACATGATTATGTAAAATACTTACATTGCTTGATATTAAAAACACTGTCACCAAAATCCGATTTGAAGTTAAAGATGTACAAGATGGTTTTAGAGATAAGTTTTTCCTTTGCATACTTCCTCTCTATACTGTGTATTTTTCTATATTTAGTTTTAGGTACATTAACAAAAATAAATAAATAAATAAATCATCATTATCATCGGCCTATTGCAGTCCACTGCTGGGCATAGGCCTCCCCCAAATCGCGCCATTTCACACTATCTTCGGCTTGACGCATCCAACATCTGCCAGCGACCTGTCGCAAGTCGTCACTTCACCTAGCTGGAGGGCTTCCTACGCTACGCTATTTCTATTTTTCACATTAGATCGGCGTGTTCAAGTGATGGTATGGTTGTCGCGTTTCGTTAGGTTCGTGAGAGTTCCCGGTGGCTTAAAGCCTTCTTCAAAGGTCGGCAAAGCATCTACATAAACATCTTCTGCAGAAGGAGTTCTTAGGTGTTAACCAGATTTCGCCAAGATTGCAGAGGATGTGGCTGTAGGACGAATTGACGTCATTCCCAGAACCCCCACACTCTCACGATAGTTAAAGAAAATTTTGTTAAGAGCTATTGTTAGAAATTAACGTAGTGCGTAACAAGCAAAAATAGGCCTTGTAACCCGGCTTAATATTGCAATTATCTTTAATTAGAGACGTTTTATCTCTGGATATAGATATAGAGATAAAAAGCTTTTCTGAGGGATGGTATATACTCATTTACTTTTATTATTCTATTTTAGCTGCCGAGGAAGATAACAAACCGGAAGTGGACGACCAGAAAGCTTTGGATCGTTTCAGAGAGTACCTTATTTACGGCAATCGACAGGAGGCATTAGGTGACGTATTTTAATATTTAATCCAAAATTTTATATAACTACTATTAATCTGTACTAATATAAACCTGAAGTGTTTGCTTGAACGCGCTAATCTCAGGAACTACTGGTCCGATCTGAAAAAGTATTTCAGTGTTAGATAGCCCATTTATCGAGGAAGGTTATAGGCTATATATCATCACGCTAAAATTGAATCTATTTTTACATGTAGATTATGATCTACAGTCTACAGAATAGTTATTATTTGTTCGTAATTTTATTGAAATGGTTAAAGTCTAAGTCTAATATTATTTAAAGACATTAGAAATAATACAAACTATTTAATACTCATTGTCAGAATATGATGGGCTATAAGTGATTTTTATGTCAAGATATCTGCAACTAGAGAGACGTGTGCTAAAGATGGCTTTTTGAATATTTGAATTATTATAATTGCATATATGCAAAGAATTTTTGGATCTACTGTACTTATTTGTGACTGTATTCCTTTATCTCTTGCAGAATCGATACAGCAAGAAATAAACTACACAAAAGAAAAGACACGCAACAAAGGAAGAGAAATATCGTCAAGAATGTAATGGAACGATCAGTAGACAAGCGAGAAAAACCTTTGAAACCGAGTTCAATTAGATACTGAAACGTGTAGATGCAAATTAAATTACTTAGGACGTTTGATACGCGGTCAATTAGATTGAGCTTCATTTGAATGATCATTTCAATGATCATGTAGTGTGGCCGGGGGCTTTATGCATCTTCGCAAAGTTTTGTAGTCCTTTGTAGACTTCAAGAACAAAAATATAAAACCCTGTGAGCTATGTCTGGCTCCGGTATAAAATTGTATTATTAGACACATTCGTAGAGTCAACAAATAGCATAATAGCATAAGTTAAATTTACATTACTTATTAACTATTAAGCTGGTTTGTAATTTTATAAAGTAGGTACCCACCTTGTACTTTGTCAAAAAAAAAATCAATTACTTACTAATATTTAATAAAAATGAATTCCTATTTCCCTTGGACACTTGAGAAAAATTGGAATTTAAATAAATTTTTATCAAATATCATTAAACTTCATACCATCTATCATATACCTTATTATAAGTATAATATAAAAACCATATTGTAAAGGGGTCCAAATATATTATGTAACTGTACATAAAACAGTATGTTACGATTTACTTATATAAAAAAGTAACTAAATCTTTCCTTTCATGATATAGATGTAAAGTAGATTTTTAACTATGTTAATATTTTTCATGTCCATACTTTCGTCGTAGGGTTTGTCCCTGTACATTCTTAAGTTATAGAGATTAAACCACATCTGACGTCTAAATTCAAACTTTATTTTACTTAATTGTGAAGGTTCTAAAATTACCTTCCACTGAAATGGCCATTAAATTATCTGTTTTGAAATTAACATATAGATTAAAAGAGGTTGTTGAGATAAGAGTACTTTTTTTCAAATAACTGTTCTTTTTAAATACACTAAACCTAAAAAAACATTTATTAAGACATTACGAGCATATAAAATACTGACATTTAAATTTTATTCATGTGCATATTATTAAGTCACTACTAATGTCATAAAATAATATACCATAAAATATACACAATAGAATACGAATTGAGTTGGCAATTTGCATTTCAAATTAGGCTTTCAAATGACGGACATTGGTCAAAATGGCTTTCTACAACAATCGTAATTACTTTTTGCCTTTTTTAAATAATTAAAATGGTATAATAATAAATGTATTAAAGGCTTTTGACAATTCAAATGATCTTGTGAAAGACTATTTGAATAATTTCCTTGAATTTTCATTAAAATTCAATTTCCTTGAATTTTCATTAAAATTCAATTTCCTTGAATTTTCATTAAAATTAAAGGAACACAAGTTATTATTAGAATTTTCTCTCCAAATGGATAGCAGCGGCTGTAAAAGGGCAGATATGGACATAGCCACAACTTAGACGTAGAAATGTTTTTTATTTCTTTTTTTATGTTACAAGGGGCAAACGAGCAGGCAACAGGCAGCTAAATGCCTACTGACGCCCATGGACATCTGCATGACCAGGATGCATGCAGATGCGTTGCCGGCCTTAATGACGAGTTTAGGCCACCAGGAAGTCTCACAAACCGAACGAAACGCGACAGCAATACCATCACTTGACAAATAACAAAACCAGATTTTAATAAGACTGTAGGTACCACACAAATCACGAATTTAGAATTTATTAATAATGATTAATTATTGTAATTGTTTGTGTAATACTTATTATTGAAATGAATAAATTGTGTCACATGCTAAAGAGTTCAGGGTAAATAATGCAAGTCATTATTCTTAGAAAAACCACAAGCGCCGTGCCGACTCAAGGAAATACCAGCGCAGCAACACATCACACACAAAATAGTGTTCATAGGTATTGGGTATATAGCTTTCCAAACGTCTTAAATAAATTAAAAACAAGGGTGCTTTAAACCACTCGACAGAAGTAAAACTTCTTTAACTCCGTTTATATGTAGGTATTTATATACGTCGCAGGCAGATAGCTTAATTAGCAGTTCAATTAACAGCCTAACCTCTTGCAACTAGCTTCTTAAATAATATTCAGCCATTTGATCAAACAGCTAGGCAAATAACTTGTATCGATGGCGTTTCATATATTCTTGAGCGCGCAATGTATCGTGAACATTGGGAAGCAATCGTCAACAAAATGTTGACACGCAAAACAAATCAACGACCCGCGCCGCGTTATCCATGTTACGAACTATTAAGTTTTATTTACATTGCGGTTTGATGCAAAAATATTAAAGAAATTTGTTTCTGATTTATAATCGCATTGCGGCAGATAATAATAATACAGTATTCAGTTAAAAAATGGTAAAAAAAAATGCACATTTCAAGAAAAAGTCGACGAAAAATTTCACCATTGGAGAGTCTAAAATCATGTACTGAACCCATGGGATGCCTATCCGGTACGATGTCTTTCACACCCTGTATATTTTTTCTCATTTTTAATCCCCGATGGAAGAAGAGAGGCGTTATAAGTTTGACGTTGATGTCTGCCTGTGTCTGTCTGCGGCACCGTAGCTCTCAAACGGATGAACAGATTTCGATGCGGTTTTTTTCATTCGAAAGCCAGTTTCCTTACAGTTAGCAGGAACAATCTAATAATGATAAAACTTAAGAGATACACAAAATCTCGAAAAAATGAAGCCAAATTTAAATTAATTTAAAAAATTTAAATTAAAAAGCAAACAATAAGTGTTACAAGTCTAGACTTTAGTTCAGGTTGGATGTAGGCATCAAGATATTTTAAAACATAGAAGCGTTGGCGGAATTTCCAATTTTTAAACAATGTCCGGATATAACATTCAGCTGCTGGTATTAGTTTCCACAATTCGTCGGCATATTTCCCATGATACATGCAATAAACGAGACAAAGTGATCTGATATTAAACCTTATTAATGTAACTGAAACCTCATCAAAATCATCACGTTAGAACTTGAAATTAAACCCTCATCACCTCGATGTCCTAATGTTCACAACCGTGCGATTCTCTAGGAACTTCTTAACTCGCACAATTTCTCTGTGTAATCACTTGTGTCTGAAGTAATAAGACTGTATTTCTGAACAAATAAGACTTGGGCCACTCCTAACATGAGAATAAAAAAAACTTAAATAGAATGTTAGCGAGAATATTAGGCATATTTTAATGTTTTGAATCATCGACTGGCCCGTTGGCGTAGTGTACAGTGCCGCTGCCTTCTGCTCCGGAAGTCGTGGGTTCGTTTCCCGTCTCGAGTCTGGATATCTTATCTGTATGTTTGTATTTATATATTTGTAAAAAAATATATATGTGTATAAGAGACGTCTGTTACCTATAACACAGACATTAAGTTGTCTGCCCTAGGAACAGATGTCCGCATGTCATATAGTCCTGTAGAAAAAAAACTTAACATTAGCTTTAATGTAACCTATGTAACCTATTTAACTCAACTCAACTTAACTTACGTTAACATAATTTAATTTAACTCAACAACTAAATTTTCATTATTTTACTTAACATTAGCTTTTATATTGTCACTATAAATTATAGTTTTGTAACCTTGCTATTTTGAATGTAGTGTTTACCTTAATATCGTTGTACAATTAGTCAATATGGTTATTATCTATGTTCTTTTTATATACGTGTTATTGTACCAATTGCTGCTGAACCCTTTTAAAGGAAGAAAATAAAACATTTTTTCAATTAACGTAGAAGTATGGGGATAAAAATTTAAGTACTAAAGTTGTAAAGGCTTTTAAAGTCGTAAGACAAATTTTAATAAGCTTCTATATTAAATTTGAGTATATAATCATTTATAAAATATCATATTAAACGCACATAAAAAAAGGAGAATATTGCACTTCTTTTCTATGTATATGGTATCGCAACAAATCAGACAGAATATTCATTTTATCAACTATACAGTAATGTTATCATTCACTACATAACCGATCAAAAATGAAGCCATTTCTGCTTAAAACCAAAACAGTGCAGTAATTTTGTATGAAATTTCATTACTGCACAATTTTTTTATTTTGATATAAATTTACCACAGAGGTTTAATGTCTCCATTATGTACCACATAAAATGTATATTATGAATCGAAAAAATGCAGACTGAAAATGAAAATCGACTTAACGAAAACCGAAATAGAAAAAAGGCGCGTATTATATATCATTGTTAAACTTTGATACTTCATACTTAGCAAGAAAAGTTTTTAAAATGGAAATTGACAGCAATGTAGTTGAAAGAAAAGTATATCACGCACCTTGTTGAAGTGTGTAATTACTGCACTCGTGTTAATTTAGCGCCTTTGCGTTTGCTCGAGTACCAACTAAAAACTTAAGTTTAACTTTTCTCGTATTCGTAGACAAATGTAAAATTTAAGTATCTTTCCGCACCGGTCTACTATCGGTATGGCATTTGACTTGGCTATGAGCCAGCTACATTTCCACAGGAACACCGCCCAACTTGCTACTGAAGTCCTATCACCTGGTATCTCATAAATATTTTTTTCCTTATTCTTTAACAAATTTCTTCTAAAGTAATGCATCATTTGTGAAGATCTTTTTATAAACATAGTATTAAATTCATCCAAAAACTATTTTTTACCTCCAAGTGATAAGAGTGGTACACGCGGATGAAGTCGTGGGGTACAGCTAGTAATAAATAAATATATACAGGACACAATATATACAGGTGTCCATTTTCACGATGTGTACATTGTTTACTTGTCGTGGATAGCATTATGTGTTTTGATGTCAAGTGTGGTGTAGATTTGATCAAACTAACGTATCGGGCTACGGTTCTCTTTCCCTTCCATCTATAGCCATATCCAATGCAATTTAAGCGGAACATGGTACTAGACCGGGACAACGCTAGGTAGAAGAAGACTAAGTTCTATTTCAGTCGCTGCAAAAATAGCTAATCGAATTCTCACGCACGCTTGCATTCGATGGCATACAGTTTTTTTGCTGCTACAGTTTGCCAAAAAAAAGCGTGATTTTTTTCGAGCGACGTGAGGGGAGATGGCGAAAAAAATCCACGACTACGCTGTCTACGCTGTTTGTGAAATGTTGTTAGTCAAAGTCAATATTGTCTGTCTGTCGAACCTTTGCTCCAGGGGCTATTTGGATCAGGAGTAAATTCTGCATCAATGTTACATGGTAGATTGTAAGATCTTAAAAGAGTACCCGTACCAGTACTAGGGGTCGAAATTCGTTAGCATTTTCAAGAAAATTAAACTACTAACGTTTAACTGAACAGCATTATTAATGTATTAAAAATTCTAACATATTTTAAGTTTTTTTTTATGTTACATAGGGCAAACGAGCAGGCGGTTGATCAGAGACTACCGACGTCTATGGACATCTTTACTGCCAAAGGGTTCGCAGATGCCTTGCCGGCCTTTAAAAAGGGCTTTAATAATATTAGTATTGACTAGTTGATTCTTATAACTTCATCATAAAAATCTATTTAAAAAAGTATTTTTTTATGTTACAGGGAGCAAACGAGCAGACAGCAGAAATGGTTGTAAAGTTGAATTCACTGCTAATGGCTGTAATATCTATAATGCTAATAAGGTTCTTTTAGCAACTGCAAATCTAATTAATAATATGTATAAATTAAATACTATTACATACAATGCCTATACCGTTTCAAATGAAAGTAAGACAGTACATGGCACAAGAGAATGGGTCACTTAAATATGGCTGATGTTAAGAAGTTAGAGTTGTGTGCAGAAGGTATAAAGATAATTAACAAGGATGTTGATACTGTTTGTATACCATGTTGTGAGGCGAAGCAAACTAGACTACCGTTTCCAAATTCTGGTTCGAGAGCTAATACATTACTAGAAATAGTTCATACTGATCTATGTGGTCCGATGGAAACTTCATCAGCTGGTGGTGCAAGATATTTCATAACTTTCATAGATGACTATTTACGTAAAGTATATGTATATTTTCTTAAGAACAAATTGGATATTAAGTCAGTGTTTGAAAAGTTAAAAGAAAGTGTTGAAAATGAATTGTAGAGAAAAATAAAAATTTTAAGAAGCGATAATGGTAAAGAGTATTGCAATCAAACCTTTTTAAAATTTCTAGAGGCTTCCGGCATCAAACATCAACAAGTGTTACGTACACTCCTGAGCAAAATGGACTTGCTGAGCGTATGAATAAAACACTGGTTAAGCGTGCAAAATTCATGTTATTTGAAGCAAAGCTGAATAAATTATATTGGGCAGAGGTTGTTTCAACTGCAACCTATATTATCAACAGATCGCCATCAAGAGTTTTGGGTAAAGTTACTCCATATGAAAAGTGGACTGGTAAGAAACCAAATATTTCACATTTAAAAGTTTTTGGTTCTAAAGCCATGGCACATGTTCCGAAGCAAAACAGATTGAAATGGGACCGTAAATCAAAAGAATTAATATTTGTTGGTTATTGTGAAAGCACAAAGGGCTATAGATTATATGATCTATTAAATAAAAGAATTGTAATCAGTCACCGCTGTATGAAAGTGGTGAACAAGTGTGTCGATTAAGAAAGTCTTTGTACGGCTTAAAACAAGCGAGTCGTCAGTGGAATAAGAAGCTTTGTTGTTCATTGAAAGAAATGGGACTTATACAGAACAAACAATAAGAAGTCACCGACATACATAAGGAAACAGTTAAGAAAACAATTTAAAATTAAAGATTTAGGGGATAATACTTATTTTCTAGGTATTCATATAGAGAGAGATAGAAAAAATGGAGTTATATATTTAGATCAAAGAAAATACATACTAATAATACATGCCATAGTCTTATATAAATATGGCATGTCTGAATGTAAGAGTGTAAAAACTCCTATAGGTGTAAAAACTAAATTACAGGAAAAATTGGAGGTAAAGCCTATTAATATACCTAATGGCTCAACAGAATTTTTTCCCCAAGAACCTCACGGGAAACACAAGAAGAGAGGAAAAGGGAGCGAGCCATCGAGGCCCAGTGATTTTAAGTTTAAAATGAAATCATGGAAGAGCTGTTTCGTAAGTTTGCTTTGTATAAAACATTATTTTGTCGGTTAACTATTTATTTTTTTCCGCCGTTTTTTTGGCGCGGGTTTTTTATTTATTTGTCAGTTATATCATGACTCATGACAATAAAATATGAAGCCGTACAACTTATGCAAAATAATCTTATTAAATAGTATTTTGTACTTTTATTAATACCTATTCATACAGTCTACAGTTATATGATTTTTTTTGTAATAGATTTCAATGAAATTTGGCGCACATGTAATATTGTTCATAATCATAATTAATATATGTATATAATTTACTAGCTGTGCCGGCGACTTCGCCCGCGTAATATTAGGTAAATAAAATAGATTCAATTTTATCGTGATGATATCTTTTATATTATTTTATGTTTATTAGAGAAACAAACAGTAATTACAATACTTAGAGTCTAATATTATATAAGAATATGCATATACGGGACGGCACGTCCGGGTACCAGTACCTCTTTCTTACATAATATCGGCGTGAAGTGTCGGCAATGCTGTCACCTCAAGTGATGGTATTGTTGTCGCGTTTCTTTCGGTTTGTGAGACTTGCCGGCGGCCTAAACTCATCATTAAGGCCGGCAACGCATCTGCTTGTCTCCTGGTCGTGCAAATGTCCATTGGCGTCAGTAGGCACTTAGGTGCCGGCTGCTCGTTTGCCCCTTGTAACATAAAAAACGTAGAGACTTCAATCAATAAATACATAGACAAATAAATGAATTTAAATTTGAAATTTTCCATGCTGATAGAAAACGCTTAAAACTAATTATGTAATTAATTTTAACCGAAATCGGACAACATCTTTTGGAGTTGTTTAACAAATACGGAACCCTTCTATATAATCGTGTCTTGACACTCTCCTGGTCGCTTTTTATTTCAAATAGATATTAAAAGGATAGAACATGTTGAGCTTACTTCGAAAAAAGGTCATCTGCTCAGCTGAAAATCAGCGTCGTGTGTTATTAGCGTTATGTTCACGACATTATGCTGAGCTGTACACCATTTCTATATGGTGTTAGAGACAGACATAATTCTTAGTATAAGATTACCTCTGTTAGTATGTACTGTTTGTAACACTTTTAGAATAAATGTGTTTTCTTTCTTCTTCCTTTCTTTCATAATACAAACAATTGTAGTACTTCGTCTGCTCAGTCAGCTTAGACTTAGTGGTGTTACTTCAGCCCCTTATCATTAACAACTACTCACCATAAGCCCCGTCAAAACCTGGCCAGTATTTTGGTACACATTACTGAAAAACTATCACGCCTATATATTTGTGTTATAACATAGTAATTTAAATTCATATCTCGATGTGTTATCAGTCAAAAAAAGAATAAAGTTAATAAAATATACATGAAAAGTTACGCGAGCCCTCACAAACCACAACCCAAAGCAAGTACACTATTATACACTAATGTTAACGGGCCTTGGGCTTATGACCCTGGAGTTTGAGGAATGCCTTGTCTATTTACCTATAATAGCAGTGCCCGCGACTCCGCGTAAAATTAGGTGAAAAATTTGTTTTTAGCATGATGATATACAGCCTATACACTTCCTCCATAGATGAGCTATCTAAAATTGAAAACAAGTTTCAAATCGGATTTGTATTTCCTGAGATTAGCGCGTTCAAACAAACAAATTCTACAGCTTTAGTATAGATATAGATTAACGCCCACTACTCTGCCTGAGTTCCCCACTGCCCAGCGATTTAAGCCAAAGATTTAAGACTGAAAATATAGAATGAGGAGATCTAGGAGTACAAAAAAACTTTGATACTGCTTTTACCTCGCTACGCATCCTTAGGTACATGGTTAATATTTTAGCAAGAAATTTTAAAAAGAAACAACTGTTTGTTGCTTGAAGATGTTGGTATATTTAGCTTACATAACTAAACGCCCAGTTAGAGAGTTCGATAAATACGCAATTTAAGAGGCAAATTTGCGCAATTTTATACTGTGATATCTTTAAAGTAAAGTTTGCACGAATTTTCCGAACTGAAGTAAGTGGACGATTTGAATTTATTTAGGATGATAAAGTTCGTGTTAGGCCCACAGGAGACACGCCTTTTTTGCGTCACGCTTTTAATCAATGCTAATGAATCCCACTTTAAGATTAAGGCAGTTTCGCTGTGGACCCAGCACGAAAATTTTCAAAGTCGACTCGTTGATTCGAACGGTTCGAAATGTTCGTGCTAGGGCCTCTACTGAATTTTAGTCAAATTCAGAGGAAGAGTTTGACTAAAATTTGATATATCATTACGTACAGTTTTTTAAAGCTAGTAGCAAATTTTATCGTAGTTCATCAGTTGAAATGTATAGACCACTGTCTTACGGTTAATCGTTACGAAATCACTATCATAGTAACAACTGAACGAATTGATAAAGAAACGTGAGTTTAGCAATAAACATTGGGAAAAATGTAACTACTATTAATAATTGCATTATTTTTATCCAAACACAAACAAATCCAGTGTCAATGCGTACATATGTTCTCAGATAACGACTTACCAAGTCAACCGATTTTCGTAAAAATAGGCATTTATGTGTAATTTGGTCTAACTTAAGAGATAGGACGGTATTTATTTTAATTTAACAAGATCACTGAATTCACGCAGATGAAATCGAGAGCTCCAGCTAGTACTTAATCTAATTGTAAATCTAAACAATTCAGAAACCTACATGAACAGAAAAAAATCATTAAAATCAGTACAACTAACAATAGTTGAAGTAATACATTGACATACATAAATTTTATACAGCTTCTTTCATATGTTAGCTAAACAGAAAATTTTGTGTATAAAAACAATTTTAATATAGACTAAAATCTTATTAAAATATATATTAATTTATAAAAGTATTATTCACAAATTTTCTTCATTCATAGTCCTTTATTGCGCCCGAGCTTGTATAGCAGCTTCCACCACGCCTCCACGTCTTCCGAGATTTGTTCCGCGTCAAGCCCCAGGGATGGGCCGTGGTACCTGAACATTTTTGGATATATTTACGAACATATAGTCGTTACCAATTAAGCAGGAGAAACAAATTCTAAATAACCACGTTTTTACCTAGGACCACTTCGTTGTCCGTCTGTCTGTCTGTTTGTCTATCAAGACCCTTTTGACTCTTTCTCAATATAATAAAGAAAAACAGTTCTTAACAATTTATCCCAATATCAATGTTCAAATTCAATTGTAGTGAAATTATTTTTAAGTCTTTTCAATAATTATATAAATTGTTAAAATCTACGAAAGATCCCGATTTTTAATGAAATCTGTAGCATTCTTTCAAGTATATCCGAATACGAATTGGAATAAGTATTTATACGGCTTTTATTTACTATTCTAATTAATAATTATATAAAATTTAGAAAATTTCGTCACAAATAGTCAGCAACCTGGAGCTTGGGGGAATTTTATTTGGTCTAGTTTCGTTTCACTTTCTGCATATGTATGTTGAAGTGGAGAAGTAAAAATATTATCTATCTCGTATAATCGTTATCGACACTAACATATTATGACGTCGAATTAGAAGTTATCTTTGTCCGCACTACTCAATGCTGTCGATCTACGGAGTTATATTGTAGTTAATTTGTTAAGGTTAGGTATTTTTTCGTTAAAAGCTGCCGAGCTAAAGTACGATTGGGCTGGACTCGTCTGCCGCATGTCGGATTATCTTTCGACCAAAATATGAAAAAAAAACTGTATTCGGACATAAAAAACAACACTATACCCTATTCATTTCCTCTTGAGACAAAACGTAAACAAACAATAAAAGAGGTTATTTTATGTGTCATCATCGTAAAGTTCGTCAAAGAATTAATTTGCCGTAAAAATTATAAAATTTTCAAATATTCTAATGATTCCAATAAATAAAAATGTACAATGTACAGATGTGTGTGTAAATGCTTTGGCATTGGTGTGCATGAGCTTTTATTTCAGTAATTTAATATATTTATAATGCATATCTTATTAATATATTTACACTGACGTCTATATTATCTATAACTGTCCCAAATTTCAAATACCTCTTACTGCGCAAGTTTTGTTAAATTGTACCGAAAGTATTTGTTTCACGTGTTAATATATAGGTTTTTTTGGGTTTAAAAACTTTTTAAGAATGTATTTTCATATTTAGGCGTCCTCCAGTTCCCGCACAGCTTGTAATCTCATTAATTAAAACTGATACAGTTTATGCATAGAAACAAGGAAATATTTTTTTTATTATTTAATTTAGTAAGTAATATTTCTTTATTAGTACGAGCGTAGCAATCCCTAACACTATGGCACAACCTGAGCAGATTTGTGGTACACTTTACTGAAAAACTATTACGGGACTAGATTTGTGCTCTAACATAGTTTGACTTCATATCTTCATCTATATATTTAATCTACATCTATATATTCAATCAAAATTATAACTCGTTTTTAAAAGCCGGCAAGGCATCTGTTAGCCTCCTGGTCGTGCAAATGCTGTCTGTTCGTTTGCCCCTTGTAACACACACACACAGACACACATTTAATATATATATATTTATTCAGATTATAAATTTCAACATTATATATACATATATTTTCACCTTCTACCATTTCTCCGTCATTTGTGATTGGATTTTTTTTTAATTCAACCCGTAAAGGTTTTTTGTAAGAACATTTAATCCTTTCTATAAAAATTTACCTCTTTTTGTAACTGGGCGTAGGTATCAAGGACGGATATTTGCTATATCGACCACTCATACTCTTATCTACCTTTCCTCAGTCAGGACTTCTATATATTTCGCCTTTTGAAGCTAGTTAAAATAATATTATTTCATAAATATAATATACTGACTAGGACAAAAAAAAACATTTCCTGCCTCGTAATAAGAAAGGAAATAAGTGTAAAATTATATAAATCGAATGCTACTGGTAGTAGGGCAAGGCTCAGAGCAACTATATTATAAATATTACAGAACTTAAGTATAATCATTCATTTAGGCGATCATTCGAAAATAATCATAATTAAAAATTCGAAGCCCCATATTTGACTATTTTTAGGGTTCTGTACCTAAAATTTTTAAAAGAACCCTTATAGGATCATTTTGTTGTGTGTCTGTCCGTGAAGACCCTTTTATTTAGAAACGCACAGATGTTTAAAGTTGAATATCAAATACTGGGGTATGTGATCTCTTGAAGCTGTGCGAAAATCAACCCTTTAAGTATACGCAATTAAAAGATATGACTATTAACATTGTTTATTATATAAGGTCAAATGAGGCATGAAACCTATGTTACATCCAGTTAACCTAGAAACATGCAATTTGGCAAAAAGCTAAGTACAAATATAGGGAAAGTTCCGCAAAGCATAAATTTGTAGGTCTATCACAAAAATATACAATGATTTTGTCAAATGAAAAAGAAATATATGTGAAGACTGTAAATGTAAAAAAAATGGGTAATATATTACGTTATGGTACTGAACCTTAGTCCACGAGTCTGATTTGCCTGGTTTTCTTATGTTATCTGTAATATTTTACGTTCGTTAATTATAACATATCTGAGGGTTTACAATTTCAATAATATTTTCTATAAATATGCAGCATAGATAAAAATAAATTCCTTTTTTTATACGCTATTTCCTATTTTAAATACCACCTTAGATCAATGTGGCCTATCAAAATTTTAATTAAAAGTTTTAAAAGCATTTAAAGGTATGTAGGGTCGATAATGCGCTTGTGAAATAAACGGAACGCTATTGAGAAGCCAAATGTGCGTGTAATATGCATACGGTGAGTGACAGTCAATTGCAAATTATGTCCGACAGAACGCGTGAAATTCTGCACTAAATGTACGTTTCATGCGATATTAACATACATTATTGTTCAGAGGCAGATCTCCCTTTTTATCTGCCCGATAACTGGTCAGATCTACTACTGGTGGGCGACCCCGTATACCCTAGCTGCTATTGTCACTCCGCCTATATTGTCTCTATATCTACCTTTATATCCGTTTGCTACATCCCTTATTTATTTGGTTCCACGTTTGCTGTCCTTTTGGGCTGCTGTCGAAATGTACCGACGTGGCGCGTCCCAGTATAAGTACCTCTTTTTCACATAAGATCGGCGTGAACTGTCACGTCATGTGATGGTATTGCTGTCGCGTTTCGTTTGACTTGTGAGAGTTCATGAACCTAGGCTGGTAACGCATCTGCGAACTTTTTAGTACAAATGTCACTTACCGCCTGCTTGTTTACCCCTTGTAAGATAAAATTTAAAAAAAAAACATATACATACGTATTCGGATATGTATTTTGTAGTATTTAACTGTTTTACGACTGAGATTCAAAATGTTCAACACAATGTGAATACAAAAATGTTAAAATAGTAAATGTTTTAAATTATAATTACACTAGTTACCTGCAACTTCAACCACGTCAAATTAGGTTTAAAATTTTAGCGTTATAATATATAGCCTATATCTTACCTCGATATATGGGCTTTTACACTGAAAGAATTTTTCCAATCGGACCAGTAGTTCCTGAGATTAGCGCGTTCAAGTAACTCAACAAACTCTATCTTTATATATTAGTAAAGTTTATTTAAAACAAACACATAGCATACATAATGCCTGCCGACAGAAGTGAAAGCTCACAAACAAACAAACAAGTAAGAATTCCTTAAAGAAACTAAGTGGTCATAAATTAACTCCCGAACCATACCTGGCTATAGAAGTTTACACTACAATAATTTACAATTCAATTTAGCTGCAAGCGAGATTCACAAACCATAATCGAATCCATTAGCAGTTTCGCAATATGGCTAATATTTTACGTGGCCACGTTATATGCTTTACGCGCGTTAGCCACCTAAATTTATAACCGCTCTAAACTCTACATACGCCCGGCTTCTATGCAATACCGATAGGCGGTACAAATAATTGAATTCGTGCGTTTTTTCGGTCCAATCTTACAATTTACTACACAAAAGGACATTATTAAGAAATTTGGAAAACACAATATTCCATTGCACTTACCGAACACTTTTAATTCCATTTTAAATTGGTAAGAGCATACTGAGCAACTTTCAAGAAACAGCTATAATTCCAGATTAACTAGTATTTTCTTCTTAATTTTTGTTCAAGAGAGTTAAGGATTATTAATATGTTGACCACTCCTGCTTTATAGTTAGACATACCTTCAATATGTTTAAAAATCTTTAGATAATTTTGTAGACAAAGGAAACTTTAAATCCATTAAGCGTTATTTTGAAACAAGGCCACTTTAAATGTTAGTAGGAAAGAAAGTTTTCAGAGTTCTTTTTGAAGTAAATTCGCAGGAGTTTTTTAATTCATCTACTTTGAAAACAAATCTTTTTAAAACTTTACTCAAAAGACATTCTTTAGAGACAAACATTTTAAGAGAATGAATTTACTACGATAGAAATTTTTCAAAGTGGCGATCAACTGACGACTTTCTATTATTCCTCTTTTTTTACTTTATACTGCTGTTTATGACTATCTTTTATGAGAAAATTACCCATACCTTAGGTGTGAAGTTTTTGTACCAGAATATATATAACATATTTTATTGCCGGTTTAGTCGTTTAATTATCTTTTTTAATATTCTTAGGGAAACAGGAATAACGCTATTCTTAACCAGAACCATTAATTTATAGCATTCATTTACACCAATATTATTTAATCTATATCGTGTAATACTTTAATCTTTTGTTTCAGTATTCATAGAGTCGTAACTTAATATAATTTCATATGATCAACTGTCACTGATTTTTGCAAACTCAAGTTTCTTTTTTTTAATTTCCTCACACCACAATACACAATTCTAAGTACAATTCTAAGAAGTGGCATATTAAATAAATACATTTTACTATTTCTCAAGTTTACTCTATAACAAATTATTTCTATGTCTATATACATATATTAAACTATGTCGTCTCACATCGTTTATTCATTGTTTGATGAGAAACAAGTATGCTCCGAAGAGGTTCTGCGCCATTAAGAAAATTATGTTTATCTTGCGAACAATACATGTACTGCATTGACTTATATATGTTACTTGATAATAACTTGGCTGAATTTAAACATTCCCATTGTGGGCAGTATTTAATGACTCGTGAACCTATAAAAAATAAGTTTTTCATTATAAAGTATAGGTATTCTATGTTTATAGTAGAGTCTACCATAAGCGCTATCTTTCTTAAGCTCTATGCAAACCTTTTCTAAGTCCAAATTAAGACAAAGATTGCGATTAAGAAGAAGTTCCTCTTTCTGAGGAATATATGACATACTTTTGATTGCTGTCTAGCATACATATCTAGTTACAACACGGCCTACTGATATGAAATCTACGATGACGAAAGCTTGTTTATTGATAAAAGTATAAAGACTGCTAACACATATTCTTTGAGTGGCTACGAAGAAATGGAAAAACTCTTAACAGTAAATAAATAAAGTAGAACTATTACAAATCTAAATTTAAAACACATACTCTATTACACACTCTCACTAATTTGCACATACACACTTACACATTATACGCACTCTTAGTCTCACAAACACATATACAATTGACACATACTCTTCAAATTTGACACACTCTCTTCGAATTTGACACACACGCATACATAATCTCACAATTAGTTTTTAAGAAGTTATATAGTTTATAAATTTATAAGTTTTCATGTATTTTTTTTTCTTTATGTATAACTTTCTAAAGTAATAATGTTTAGCTGGAACATTGTTTTAGCTCTAAGTTTCTGGAGTGGATACTGATAGTGAGAGGAATGGAGACAGTGATAATAAAGGAAAAGGGAAGAATAAGGTATTAAATTAATTGTATATTATTCATGCAATAAAGATGAAAAATAGGCAGCGTTAAACATAGAAATGAAATTAATTCATAAATCTTGTATTAACTTTTATATATGAAGCAAAAACTTTTTAAATTTTATCATAAATTCAGTCAGTTACCACCTATATAAAAGAAAGTAACTAACAAGTTACACTATTTATTATTCAAGAACGTCTGAACCTATTTGGCTAAAAATTGGTGAGGATGTAGCTAAGAAAAAAAATATTATCAGTTAAAACATCAGGAACGGGACCGGGAATTATATTATAGGATATAGTAAATAGTAAGTAACCCAACGTTCAGGCAGAACATTGTCTGCCGGGTCCGCTAGTAATAAGATAAAATTTAGTTTGTAACATAAATACGATTTCAGAGTTCCAAAGGGAAAAAAAATAAAAAAGGTGCCTGTATTGATAGTGGAAAATGGTTGCAATGAACGCTTAAAAAGTCACTCGGATAAGTTTTATATTAGCAGACGAGGTACCGTGCTATAGTAAATTTGTTACTTCTTTATATTTTTGTGTCGATTGAAAATAACCGAAGCGTGGCTCTGTATCGATGGGTAGATACTGGGAGTAATGAAAGCTTAATCAAGTAGTTCGGATTAGTTTTATATCAGCAAACAAACTAACTTGTTACTTTCTTATAGTATAATTTGATACTTCCTTATATTTTTTGTGTGATTGAAAATGACCGAAGCGTGGCTCTGTTTCATGTGAATTCATGGGTGGAAATTGGGACCGATGAAAGCTTAGTAAAGTCGCATGGATAAGTTTTATATCAGCTAACGAGCTAACTTGTTACTTGATAATTTAATTTGAGCCGTTACCGTGATATAGTAAATTTGATACTTCTTTATATTTTTGTGTCGATTGAAAATAGCCGAAGCGTGGCTATTTGACTGTGTATATATGTGTGTGTGTGTGTTTGTGTGTGTGTGTGTGTGTGTGTGTGTGTGTGTGTGTATATTGCTTTAATACTCAGTTTAATGTTTCATCTTGTTATATTTTTATATTATTTCATGTATTCTAGCGCACCACCTACTGCTTTACCATTTCGTATATTTCCATGTTGTGGTTGTGTAGAAGAAATCCCCCTTCAGCGCTAACACTGCCTTTTGTGCTTCTTTTCTTGCTGTGTGCTAGTTACTTAATCGATTTTAATTAAATTTACACACCGTGTGCAGTTTGATCCAACTTGACAGATAGAATAGAAAAATGAGTTGCTGAAATGCGTGCACGTGCTTAACTTCCGAACGATTGCGCTAAATTGGATAATTTATTTCTTGTTGTGTTCGTTATTTTTAGAATAAGGCTTGTATAATAAAAAAGGAATGGCAAAGCGAAAGCGAAAAGGAAATGGAACGGAAACGAAACGGGAACGGGGAAGGACCATCAAAATCGACCCGATTTTGATGGTCCTTTTTTGTTTGGTATACCATACTTCAGATTTTGTCCCGTATAAATTTTATCAAAACCCTCACCCGTCTTTATAGCAGTGTGTTAAATCTTGCTTGCTTTGCTTTTAAGTTCTTTGGCCTTTTTAGAAGGTAGTTTTATTTTTATTTATAAATGGTAAATGTATAAATACACCAAAATTTGAATGCGACTAAGTTGAAATTTTCGCTCTGAGTTCGCTTTGATTAAATTTGTTTTTATTAAAAAACTAAAACAACTGTTCCTAATACTCCTTTAACAAATTAAATATCCCGAAATTTTAAGTATTATCAACCCATATGCGATCTATGCTAAGTTTGTATTAATATAAATATATCTCTTCACTTCTAGTTTGGCTAAGTCATCGAGTGCAGTAAATTACCAAGTATTTCTTATCCCTTTGCGTCACCCGATAAGAGGCGAGAGTTCTGCGAGGATATTAACCGAAGATCGGGCTAAATGGCGCGCCATGGGAGAGGCCTATGTCCAGCAGTGGACTGCCGCAGGCTGCTGATGATGACCTTAGATCAATACATACAGTTTACCCTAAATATACAACCTCCAAAGTTTCCCGACTCCATCCATTAAGTTGAATGACTTAAACTTCCTTAAGTGCTATTATGGAACTGGGCCAAGGTACCAATAAAGGCAGCCGGCTTATTTATTTTCATATTGTGTCGAAACACAACATAATCATAGTGTAAATATAATGATAAAACCCTATTCATTCTTCTTCTTCTTCCTAGCGGTATTCAGGTTAAATACCAGGGTCCGCTTAGATTGTAGAGGATGTGTGTGTGTGTGGCATCTGACGTCATCCTCGGAACCCCACGATGTCTACAACTTTCCGAGTAATATCACGAAGTGACATTAATCGGGTCCCACTGTTTTACGTGCCTTACGAAATACGGAGGAGGTAGGATATAAAATATAAAAATTTTGGGTCGTCTGCTGCCTTTATGTCTTTTATATAAAAGTGACACTGGCAGTATGTTGTATGGAATAATAATTTTACATTTACATTTTACAAGGTCGAGTACCAACGTCATCTATTTGAAGTATTCCATATTTATTCTGCTTAATTTTAGTATTTTTAAATAATTTTTTCCTTTCTTTCTTATCTTTTAAGCCATCACGGAAATTACGGGAATAAAACAAAACAAACATAATTCAAAATGGTGAAGACGTTTCCAAGTTTTATCGAGACTAACGAACAAAGATTGATTTAATATATATTTATATATCAATACGTAAAGCGAAAACTTTACCTACCATTTTACGAAAATTTAGGAGAATGTCAAAGCGTAATTGTGACAACCAATGTTATATTAATTGTCAAATTTTTATTTTCTGATACCGGAGCCAGAAATAGCTCAAAGTGTTAGTACATTTTTGACCTTAATGTCCACAAAGTACTACAAAACTTTACTTAATACTTCTGCATAAATTAACGTTTTTATAGCAAAAGTGAAATAAATTTTAGGATTCTAATTCACTCTAATACTTCTATTCTAATTCACTATAATAGTTTTATGTTTTTTGAATATCTGAATGAGCACTCTTAAACGTTGCGATCGCTTAGTGGAACGCACTCATAATATACGATGATGTCATACGCTCTGCTAGTGTTTTAGCGGCTATAGCGGATTGTTGAATTATAAGTTTCCTTTTTTCGTTAATTTCTATTAATCTCGCTCGCAACATAAAAATAATAACCTTTGTTAAGCTTTATGCATCTTGTTTTATCAGATAAATACATAATTTTAATGATTTCTGATTACTGTCGTCATGCCTATTCTCGGAATATCCAATTTCGATGGTTTTTGTTACTTTTTGTGTAGTAATTTAAATTTTACTAGCCAATAATTAAGATTTGGTTAGAGCAATTTATATCTATGCATTGTACAACATTATTCAAAGCGCTGTTTATGAGAAAACTTTTATATTAAGCCTTCGTTGGAGCGGCATGAACGTCCACGTGAAAAATGTCACTTAGCAGAGGCGACTATAATATTGTATGTATGGTAGTTATGGAACTACCATAGCGCAATATTAAAGTTATTGAGCTACCATAGAGCAATATTAAAGTTATTGAGCTACCATAGAGCAATATTAAAGTTATTGAGCTACTATAGAGCAATATTCAAGTAGCCTCTACTAATTACTATTTAGCTATTGAGCTAGAAAAAAAGCTGGTTATAGAATTATTTGCGTGATATTGCCATAGCCCGTCTTGTTATATAAAATTTTAACATAAGTAAAAATTGATTTTACTGTGGGCTTTAAATTCAGCAAATTTGAAAAAATACTTTTTGATTTCAAAGGGACTATTTCACCTGTTCACAGACTGGCCCATGGGCGCAGTTGCAGGGACACTGCCTTCTACTCCGTGGGTCGTGAGTTCGTTTCGCCGAGGCGGGAATCGAACCCACGACCCCGGAGCAGAAGGCAGGGTCACTGCCCACTGCACCAACGGGCCAGTCAAATAGCTGTGACTTTCTCTAACATACATAATTGATTTGACTGCAGTTTTATGTGAGTTCGTAAAAATATATTTGCTCTATTTTAGGTTATTGATGGAATATCGGTGGCTGTAAATCTAGTGCAAATAGACTTTAAATGTGATGCATTCACCAGTAGTGTTCAGGTAAGCGTATAGTATTATTGCGCTGTTAACTTTAACGGATAAGAAAAATTATTCGTCACGATTCGACACGTTTGTTTGAAATCAACATCTTTTTGATATGTTTCTTTTGCAAAGAAAATATTGTATA
The DNA here is from genome assembly GCA_024363005.1 of Charaxes varanes. Taxonomy (NCBI): domain Eukaryota; kingdom Metazoa; phylum Arthropoda; class Insecta; order Lepidoptera; family Nymphalidae; genus Charaxes; species Charaxes varanes. The sequence goes on from JANCMC010021608.1 coordinate 7,606,492, forward strand.
AAATTAGATGGAAATGTGTGTATTTTATCATTTTTAGATCTCGAGGGTGACTGTGGAGTCGCGCACGCCGGAAGGGCGAAAAGGTGACCTAAGACTGACTAGAATCAAATCGCCTGATACAGGCCAACTACAATCTAAGCGGACCCTGGTACTTAACCCGGATAACGCTAGGAAGAAGATGGATAACACCTTGATACTTTTTTGTCATAGGTTTCGTGTGAACGCAGCCTTTATAGCTTCGGGAGATCGAATCCAGCTGTCGCAATTGTTTCGGATTAATTGGGACGAACACTTGCAGCGTATTTCTCGCGAATTTATAATCGTTTCTGGAAAGCAATGGGGACTTTGTCCGGGGACGTGGTACTTTTAGCTCGCTAAATGAGACCAATCGCATCATAATAATATTTTATAGCTTACTGAAAAATCGTACCACATTGTAAAAGATACCTAATTTAATAACTTAGTTTGGCAATATAATAATAATGGCTAACGTAACTTCGCTGAAAAATAAACACAACTTTCTACACGTGCAACCTGTGGGCCCAATATAAAAGTATAAATTGTAAACGAACTTACATAAATTTTATTTTATAAAAAAACGTTCTACACTTTTACGGCAAAACCGAACAAAATGCAACAACAATACCATCACTTGACGTGATAGCATTGCTGCCACTTCACGCCGATCTTATGCAAGAAAGAGGTATTGGTATCCGGACGCGCCGGCCCAATTCGGCTACAAACATGGCGCGACCTCCATAAGATAACTTATGGAATTGAAGAGATAAACACCACTATTCATTAACGTAGAAGATTTAGATTTAGTTTTAAATGTATGCGTTAGCAAATCTTACTTAAATGATAGAAACTAAAAATTAATACAAAGAGCTAAACAATAAAGTATTTATAGCTTATGATTTTGTAGGTGATTTTTTAGGGTGCACAGCACTATCCCATACCATCTGAGTAACAATAGAATTAAGCCAATGGTGATTGCGAAAATGGACATTTAAATTTGAAAATACTCCAACAATAGAAAGAGTGAACTTTAATAGAAAGCTAAACAATACAGCATTCGTGCTCTGCAGCTCATGACTTTGTAGGTGAATTTGTAGAGATGCACACCACTATCCATTACCATCCTAGTAACGATAGATCTAAATGGCCAGAACGTAGGGTCGGTGAATTACATGCAATAATTTAGGCCGCAACATTAACATCTGAGTAACAAAGAATTGAGCCAAACATTTGCGAAAGAGTACAAATAAATTTGAAAATACGCCAACAATAGAGAGCGTAAACTTTAATAGAAAGCTAAACAATACAGCATTCGTAGCTCATAACTTTGTAGGTGAATTTGTAGAGATGCACACCACTATCCATTAGCATCCTAGTAACGATAGATCTAAATGGCCAGAGCGTAGGGTCGGTGAATTACATTCAATAATTTAGGCCGCAACATTAACATCTGAGTAACAATAGAATTGAGCTAATCATTTGCGAAAAAGTACAAATAAATTTGAAAATACTCCAACAATAGAGAGCGTAAACTTTAATAGAAATCTAAACAGTACAGCATTCGTAGCTCATGACTTTGTAGGTGAATTTGTAGAGATGCACACCACTATCCATTAGCATCCTAGTAACGATAGATCTAAATGGCCAGAGCGTAGGGTCGGTGAATTACAGGCAATAATTTAGGCCGCAACATTAACCGCGTCTGCGGTCAGTCGACATTACGTGCGTAGGGCGGTTACCATTTATCTTTACGGTTCATTTGACTAGGTGAAAACTTCTGATTAATTTACCTATTCATATAAATTAAGGGTTTATTCTACAAAGGCAGTCTTCCGATCATAGTTTATTTGGAATCAAAAATATCACTGACACGAAATTTTTCATCTTATTCATCAAGTTTTTCAAGCGCACGATTTTTGCCATGTATCAAGGTCAATTTTGTCTAGTTTGCATTGCCATTTCGTCATGGAATGTTTTACAAACGAACAACGCTACATTGATTTTTATTAACAAAGAAGATTATTAGGAATACTTTTTAGGTATGTCTAATATCCCCTCCTACTAAGCTTAAATTAAAAGCTTGTATTAGGAGTGGGTTCGACAATACCCCAACGGCGGTGGGGTTTGAACCGGGTACCTTGCGGATTTCAGTCCATACCTTATACCGTTGAGCTATTGAGGCTCTAAGCAAAATCAGAGTTCGGGAAGAAAATTCTGTCAATGGTGATCGCTATCATACATTGATTTCCAACTTTGTATTGCCCCTTGGTGGTGATTGACTAGTGGTTTTAACTAGTTGGTATCACATATCACACAAAAAACAAAAAGATTGACCTATTGGATGGTGAATTTGACCATCAAATATTTCCCGACTGAGTTTGTTGCGGGCTCTTCTAAGTGCGGGCCGTGAGGAAGCCTGCCTTGTAAACTTAGCTTTTAAGTCGTAAATTTTATCACCAAATTACTAATTGATTAAAAATAATAATTTTATAAATATGACATTCATAAGTGCTTATAAGAAAAATATATGAATAAAAGATTTTGACTTTGCTGAGAAACTCATCTCTTATTTAGAACCCGTGAAATGGGATCCGATTTGGTGCTGTTGGATTGTTTTTGTGGGGGTACCTAACATTTCTTATTTATGCGGTTAAACCAGTATCGATTTCAGCACTAAAAGATAACAGTACGCTGTTATCAGTGAGATATCAGAAGATATGCTCGAAAAAGTTCCTCAAAATTAGAATTCCCGTATGGGTCCATGAACACGTATTCGTGGCCAACTTTTACATGAAATAATCTTTAAAAAATAAAATAAATGGTAGGGACTGATATATAATCAATAAAAAATTTATGTTTTTTTTAATAAAAACCCAAACGCTTAAAAAATCCCCAATGAAATTGCTAAATTAGACAAAAATTTAGTAATAATATTATAAATAAATAAATTATTTGTAAAATAAGTTGAAAATCAAGCTTAATCAACGTTTAATCCGTCGACTTAGCTAGATTTTTCAGAAGATGTAAATTTATAATTAGAAATACAAAACGTACTAATATTATTAGGGAAGAAAATAGAAGCAAATGATTTCACAGAATCTATAAGTGGTTTACAAATATCAATATTTAATATTACCATACAGGAAAAGTTATGTCATAAATTTACTATCATATATCAAAATGCTTGGCTTTGCTCTGACATTTTTATTCGTGTTATCTGCACTATTAACTCTCGAAGATAGACGATGCTTCAAGTACCTAATGCCATCGATTATAGTAACAGGATTTTATATAGTTTTATGTGATAACTTAACATCAAAATCATCTCATTCATCATTTTATTCAAGGCCGCCTATAACGTCATGATATTTATTATTAAAATCTTTACGTATTGTTTATATGACATCCCATGTCGTATAAGCCCTCAAACCACGGTTGCACCCAACCACGGTTGCGCTCAACCACGCTTGAGATCATCAAGCGATTACTGAAGCCTAAAAAACTTCAGCAGAAGGCTCGCAAAGAAGATCCTCTACCAGAAAAAAGCAGTCAGCATCATGAAAGAGCTCATGTGGCTTACGTTGCTTCGATGAATTAAAAAAAAGATATACCTGAACTGACTGAACCTGTTGGTTCATATGGGACTGATAATATGCTTGATAGAAAAATAGAAGCTAATACTGCTAAAGAGAAAACATGTTTATTTGACACCTAAACACCAGAAACACTAAAACAATAAACTTTAAAATGAACATTTCCACAGCGACGCCGGGTAAAAGTGCAGACATTGATTTAGTATCGTCTGTCAACTTGCGCGGCTTTTCCTCGACACGTTTATTGGTGTTAGTCGCGCTATTGATTCTACAAGATAAACGGTGTACTTGATGTTTGCCTCGCTAAGGTTAGATTGGCCAATAAATAAAAGGTTATTGCTTTAAATAGCTAAAAGGAGAAGGAGGAGATCGTGGCCTAATCAGTGGTCGCCATTTGAGTCGATCGCTAGGTTAAGTTGCTCTTTTTCTAGCACTGGTTTATATTTGATATACGACTGCCTGCGTCTTTCGGAAGACACGTAAAACAGTGGGACCCGATTAACGTCACTTTCTGATATTAGTCGTAAGGTGGTAGAAATGGTGGGTTGCGAGGATGACGTCAGATGGCAATCGTTTATCTTAACTCGCCCCACAGATACCTGGTACTTAATCAGAATAACGTTAGGACGAAGCTTTAGTTACCTAAAAGCTCAGAGTGTGATTAAACTCCTGAATATTATTTCGCAAGTGGTGGCAACCAATACAAACATATCAAAATATTCGCTAATACGTAATTCCCTACATAATAATCTGATAGAAGATTACTTCTGCTACTCAACATTAGAAAGCACCATACAAAATAATGTGGCATCTAATACAGTCTAGTCTCTCTTTTTGTGAAATAAGAGAAGACCTTAAAGGTCTTCTCTTTCTCCAAATCTTGCACCTATAGGCTATGTAATGGTAATCTCTTAGTTCACAAAAAGACAGACTAGACTGTATTAGATGCCACATTATTTTGTATGGTCAAATTCATTTAAGCCACCCTCTGACAACCTTCGATCGAAACATAAGTTTCCTTGACAATCCTCAATAAAGAGACTCAAATTACAGGTTGGATGCAGCAAGGAAAAAATGACCAGATGGATTTTTACAGTTCCTTTATAAGTGGTACCAAGCGTGTCCCAATAAATACTAGGTGACTACAAATAAGGTAGTTAATATGGCCACGTTTTTGGCCAAGATGTTTGCCAAAGCCACGCTAAGAAGCATCGGGTTCTTATGAAGATCAAGAATATAAGTTGCTTTTCCAGCTTGACTTATTTAAGCCCAAATTCTACTCTAAATGTTAATAGAAATAGCTTAATCTACACGCTGTAAAGCTCCTTAGTAAGATATAATGCCTGATGTGACTTAAGAGGGTATAAACTTTGTGCATTACTTGTAGCGTATTAAGTTTATGCAAGGTTTAACAGGTTCTGGTAAGCTGGCTCTTGTCATTTAACTTAAGTAATAGCTTTGATAGCTATTTAGCTTAGTTTGCTGTGCAGGAACTTGATCAAGCGTGAGTAACAAAATGACGCATAATTTAATACATATTTTAGATAAAAATGGCGGTAATAAATTAGAATTCCGCTTTCAGACATTTGTGCGTTATAAAGCGTTGGCAAGGAAAGTGAATAAAAAAATAAATAGTTGATTCATATTTATTTGCCCTGCAATACGCTTTTATGCTTAATATACAGGTAATCAAGACTTAAATAATAAACAAATAAAATAAAAACCATTTTACGGTTGTTCCAATTAAAAACAAATTTGACCTGAATTAATTTGAAAAAAATATATATGTTATAAAAAATTCACCGTACCTAACACGAAGACGTCTCAAAGAATACAATAATATAATTAACCAGCTGCGCACGCGACTTTGTCCGCATAAATTAGGTAAAAAAAAAATAGACAAAATTTTTTCGTGAAGATATAGTGCCTAACCTCGATGAATGAGCGATCTAACACTGTAAGAATTTTTCAAATCGGTGCAGTAGTTCCCGAGATTAGCGCGTTCAAATCAAATAAGCAACCTCTTCAGCTTTTTATTTGGTAAGTGGTATAAAATATGGTGGGCCAACTAAACGCACTGCTTTAATGACAGGTGAGGTTTCGGAGTAAACGAAAACATCATCAATGTACAACAATGTACTTGTATATAAATTTTTAGACTGTTGATCTGTCAATAATCATAGGACTGCTTTTAATAAAATTTATATGGAACTACCTCTGAAGTATGGTTTATCAAAAAAAAGATTCATCAATATGGGTTCATAAATGGCATTCAGTAATGGCGTAAATTACATAAAAAAATTAACATGCAGTCGAATTGAGAACATGCTCCTATTTTGAAGTTGGTTAAAAATATAAACACTAAGAATCAGATGACATCGTTCAGTGACAACCAAATATAATAATTTTAACATTTATATTTGTATACTTCATTAATTTAAGCGTTCATCTTATTTATGCAATAAATATGTTTCATATCAATAAATAAAAAAACACTAATAAAATTTTGTTTCATTTATCAATAAGGTGTATTTGGGTTCGAAATGACGCTTGCCTGCCTCTATTATGCATATATTTTTTTATGCAGAATATATATAAAAAAATTATTTCATTACTTTTACAAGTAAATTAATTTATCTCTCTTTTGATCTAGAAAATTTATTCTTACCTGCCTATTATATACACACTGGTAGAATTAGCGGAACATAAAAAAAGAAGAATATAAAATAATTTTATTACTAAATGATAATTAAAAATGAAGCAACAATAAACTTAACTTCCAACACCCTACTTAAAGTTTAATGACAAAAAAAAACCTAAACTAAACGAAATGCATTTTATTATACCGGAGCCAGACATTGCTGAAAGTGTTTGTACATTTTTAACCTGAAGTCTACAAAGTTCTACAAAACATGGTGAAGTTACACAAAGTTCCCGGCCACCCTACATGATCATTGAAATGACCATTCAAATGAAGCTATGTCTGATAACAGATAAACAGTAGAAAATTTAAGATTTGGTGACGTTTTACAACTGAGTAAATGAATGTATATAAGGATAAATGCATTTTGTTTAATTTAGTTCCGTTTTATTAAAATTTAAGTATGGTGTTGCAAATAATTGTAATTAAAATTGTCGTTTCATGTTTGATTATTATTTGTTTAAAAATAGGACTAACTATTTCATATTTTTTTTTGTGGTCCGTTAATCCTGCCGTTTTGTATATTAATGAAAAATTTATTTTTATAATTGGTATGTCATGGTACTCAGTGTCTGATTGACTTATAGTTAAATTAACTTTTAAATTTTTTGTTCCCAGAGGGCCTAGCACAAACATTCTCGATAGTTTTATTTACTTTAACGTTCGAAACCGTACGTTAAAAGAAAGATTAATGCTACCGTGTTACAAAACTTAATTGCTAAGTATTTCTAGCACAAATGAAATCAGAACACACAAGTATCGAATTTTTGACGTTACGGTTGCCTGTAAGTGGTGTAAAATTATAGCACTAACCTTCACGTGCTAGGTCCTCACGTCAGAAAAGTAATTGTCAAACTATTTTTTTTAATTATGCAGTTTCTTATGTAAGATGGAGATATTACCTACATCTAGCTGACCGATCTTTACAGAGCGAAAGTTTGGCTTTCCATGAAGTATTCCAGTCACATTGGCGCTTCTGTTGATCACCAGATTAGACCCTGTCACTAGGAAAAAACATTCATCTGCAACTCAACTTTTCCTCAGAATCAATCAAAACCTATATACTTCTTGTTGACCTAGTGTTGGCAACACCAGGTGACATTTGATTGGTCGGTGCGTTTCAGCGTTCGTTTAAGAAAGTTCGCGCCAAATTTAGGGGATAAAAGAAAAGACAGGTTTGACGGAGTGTAAATGAAATATGAGGAATTTAATTTAAATAAATATTCTAATATTATATATGTGCTATTCTGAGTAATAAAAGCATGAAACTGATCAAAGTGTTCTTTATGTTAGTGGAAGTATGGCACTGAACTAGTTAGTATAAATTTACGATAAAAACATGCAATTTGCCAAAAAGCTATTATTTGCCAAGTTTAAGAAAAATTCCGAAAACTGTAAATTTGTAATTACATCACAAAAAAAATGTAGTTACTTTGTCAAATTAAAAAAATCTTATGAAAAGTATATATCTAAAAATAGCTTGATAAAGTATTACGTGATGGTATGGAACCCTTAGTGCGCGATTTTGATTCGCTCTTGCTTGCCCGGTTATTTACATACGTATTACTTCCCGGATAATTACCGATTAGACGTGTTAAACGTTACCTACGTTGCTTCCATGTTTAAGAACTTTTTTTATTTTTATATTGAAGCTTAATAGTATCGCTTATGACTGTTTTTTTTAATTAACAACAAATTTTGTAATGTTCGGTACTGTATATAGCGTTCGATAAATAAAAAAAGTTAGTTAATTGACAAATCTTTATTAAATAGACAACAATGCGGAATCTACAGAACTAAAAATTTCGACGATGGTCAATTTGCCAGGATTTATCTGCAACAAAAATTTTCCATTATAATGTGTAATGATTTTCCATTATAGTGTAAAAATTTTCCATTATAGTGTGTCATATAGTCCTGTATATATTTATACATTATTTATTCAATGATTTTTTTGGACTTAATTTTTTTTTATTTAATATATTGAAATACAATGATATTTTATTCAAGTAGACTTTTGCAAGCACTTTCGAATCGTCAAATATTTTTAGCTACCACTGTTTCCGAAAAGTCGAGCCACAAGTAGAATGAGGAAGAAACTCGTTAGCCACAGTACAAAGCTGGAGCAATTCAAGTCTAAGCAGTTTTTCGTCTTCGACTGTATAATACACCTTAAGAATAAGCGTGTTTATAACATGTTGTTTCAATTTAACTATAGACAGATTTAATATGGCATCTGGGATTTTGTTAACGAATACTCGCGCCCAAAAACGATTCCTGTACCCTACCTAGACGCAGGAACGGAATCACAAGTTTATTCCTGCTTCTAGTTTGCCTATCATGCCTACACCTGAATATTTTTCTACATAAAATTATACGTAATTTTATTGTACAGTATACAGATATTATTCTCACTTAATAATTATTTATAATTGATAGTATCAGGTGCTCTAATGCGGAAATACAAAACGAAGTCAAATTAGTTTGTAAAGTATTTTTATCTTTTTCCTGTCATGTTTGATAGACAATTAAACTGGGCCTCACATAACACCTTCGCAATCAACAAGGCCTATAAGATTATGGCGGCTTGTCGAGCTAGTTTTGCGTAAACCTGAGGCCTTAAACCCACGGTACTCCAATGAATTTATGATCTGATTGTCATACCAATTCTAGCATATGGGAGCTTAGTATGGTGGCGGGGGATATGACCCTCCACTCGTAGGAGGGGTGGGGCTGTGCTGGTCTTGTCGGCTGGCGTGGTGCTGGCATCGTTGGCTGGCGCGGTTCTGGTTTCGCCGGCTGTTGAGGTGCTGGTCTCGCCGGCTGCTGCAGTGCTGGTCTCGTCGGCTGGCACGGTGTTGGTCTCGCCGGCTGACGCGGTGCTGGTCTCGTCGGCTTGCGCGGTGCTGGTCTCGCCGGCTATCGCGGTACTGGTCCCGTCAGCCGGCGCGGTGCTGGTCTCATCGGCTGCTGCGGTGCTGGTCTCGTCGGCTGTCACGGTGCTGGTTCCCATCGGGCACTTAGAATTTATGTTCATCGATATCCCGATGCTCACCACCCGACAGATCCTCGAGTAATAACTCGAGCTCTAAAAATGCACGCCTCTCCAAAGTATTCACAAAATAGCGTGTAGACGCAAAAACGCATGGTCGTCATTACGCGGCTTACAGTGCGTGGTCGGGTTTGAGTTTACAATAGAAACACTGCACACACACAAGCAAGCGTTGCAATTAATTAATGGAGGGCGTGCATTTTTAGACTGACACATCTATACAGTATTTACTAGTACAGAGGCCTTGCCTTTTGACAATTTGTCTATTGGCGTCTATCGTGACTTATAACCAGGAAAAAGGCCTGTCCGTTTTCTTTTTGTTATATAAAAATTGATACTTCATTACACTTTTGAACAATTTCCTTCCCAAATCGACACCATTTTTCCGCTGCGTAAATTATTCAAGGTTAATAAACAAAATTGAGTCGACGTTATTTGTGACGATGTTTTGATATTGTTTTGCTAATAAACACGGCTGCCAAAGTATTTTCTGAGTAATCATTTATATTTATTAGGTAATTAATTTTGTTTCGAAGATGTTTTTGGTATTTCTTCTGGTTTCTATAAAGAAACTTACGGAACAATCTATGTTTTTGATAAATCTCTTTCGTTTCAATATATATTCGTGAATTATTACTATTTTTAATAAAACACTTACAATTAAAAAAAAAATCATAATTCTGGACTTGTAACATTGATAACGTACACATATGCCGAAAAATTCGCTTTTAGAGCCGTACCTTACCGAGACGCCGTAGCGACGTCGCCATAGATACCTGCGGTTGCCAATGGAGTAGCGTAAGTTGGTGACGTGGCTAAACCGTCGCCAATAAGTTACCTGCGCTAAATTTTAATATGAAATGTTTGGATACGTAGCTGGCGACGTCGCCATGGCGTCTTGGTGAGGTAGTGCTCTCACAAAGCATCGGCCACATATCAAGTGTCATAGCGTTAAAAAAAACCGCAGGCTCGAATTCTTTGGCAGCAAATATTTTGTCATTGTGTCGTATGGAAGTTGTTTGATAACATAATTAATGAGAGCGCAACTTTTTTGTCACTCTTTACATTTGATTGTGTTGTAATAGGTGCATTCATAGAACTCGTATCGCTAGATTCCAGCGGCGAGTCTTTGTATAACTTGATTTAGGTTGCAAAATATTTAGCTATGTAGATCACACGCGCACCTACGACATATTTGTAGAGATATTAACTTGACACTTCAAGGAATTGTTCGGACAAATACCGATGACTGAATTTTACCAGCGGACACAGGGTCATAACCCGGAATTATATCTATACCCTATTCAGTTAGTCTTGAGACAAAAGGTAAACAAAGGTGCCAGTGTTTCCCAACGCTTAGTTTAGCTTTGACACTCATTTTGACTGTTTGGTAACAATAAAATATAACAAATACACAAAACAACTTAACACAACATTTAACAACAAATTTGACCATGAAATAATAACATATAACACAAATACTAAAGACACTCACACTCGTATTGATAAGTTGACAGAGAAGCATTTTAGGTTCCCTTTAAGGCACTATTTTTATCAGGTTACATAAAATATTCGTAAAATGTAATACAAGGATTTAAAAAAAAATCTAATTAATATATTAAATAACCGCATTTTTATTTATTAAAATTATTAGAATATTTTTAAATTCTATCATTTTTCCGGCACATTAATTTCTTGCCTTACTTTACGATGATGACACATAAAATAACCTTTTTATTGTTTGTTTACCTTTTGTCTCAAGAGGAAATGAATAGAGTATATACAACTGTAAAACTGTTGAAAATTTTGTAATCTCTTTGACGTTCCCCATATCGTATCACTTCGGAAACATCGAAATTGGCTCCGCAGCAACAGTGCCGGCCTGAGGAAAATTTTAGGAAGGAGCGAGATCCAATTACAACACCCCCCGTTCTAGCCCTGTTTATAGCATATTAAGAGTTGCTCTTAACCGAGGCGCCCCCAGGGACTCGGCGCCTGGAGCGGTCGCTCCGTTCATCCTATGGTAGGACCAGCCCTGCACAGGAATGTTACAAGCAGCTATGTAATTCAATTTTATTAACTTGTATATAAACGTAAAAGTGCAGGTAACAGCTAGTTGTATAATATTACATTCACGTGTACATAAGAAGCATGCGAAGAATGCCTTGAGCGGCTATTGTTCTTCAGATGTGGGCGCTGAACTTGAGGCTCGGGCCACCTGTGGGCGTAGGCGTCGTTGACGGAGTATCACTTAATCACGATCTCACCTGGTGGTATGTGATGACACAATCTAAATGTAATCGCTAGAGCTTCTTATTTATTTTAAAAGCTTTTATTTAACTTGCAACGTATGTTTGTTCGGGTGGAATCTTACAATTCAATTTTGGAACAGATATTTATAACCGATTGAGCTGAAATTTTGCACATATATGTATATTGGATGACAATGAAATATTATGATGGCATGAAGCTGACCTGATGATGGAGCTTGAAGGGTGGCCATAGGAACCCCATTATAAAACGGCATAATTCCATCGAGTTTTGGCTCGTATGATTAGTACTTTGTCTTTAAAGTCAAAATCAAAACTGTTTATTCATATAGACTTTACAATATTTATGATCCTCAAATGTGTTATTATAACTTTTTTAATCTTTATTTTAACATTTGGTGATAAATTTGACGAATTAAAAGCTAAGTTTACAAGGGTTCCGCGCGCCCTGCACTGAGCCCCCAACAACCTCAGTGGGGTAATTTTTTTTTAGATTTAGATGGTATCCAGGGTCTGATGATGAAGCTGGAAGGTGATCATAGGATCTCCGAAATAGAACGACACAATTCCGCAATAAAAGCTTTTTTAAAAGAATCTTTTTACTTGAAATTTATTGTAAGGTTTTATTTATATTAATATACCCCATACGGAATAAAAGGAACGAAATAAAAGTCTTGTCCTGATTTTGAAAGAGAACAGCCAAACGATGCACATCGCATTCAGGGTCACTTCGCTCTCTGCACTCGTGGATTAAAAAAAAAAGGATATTACCAAATAAAACGCGGATTGTAATCGAAACCCGCCTAATTACAGAAACTCATATACTCATGTAACCAGCGCTCGTAATACGAGAAATACGTTAAAATGTTAATTTATGTCTTATATTCTAGTAATAAGAACTAATTCTGTTTGAAGACATCAGTAGCTTACTTATGCAACAGACTCTAAGCTAAGCCGAATCCGTGCCTGGCGAGCGGAACGGAATGTATCTGTTTTTACACTTAAATCATCTATTTTTGACTGTTGATATTAAATCATGTATATTATGTATTAAGTATTATAAATCTATTTCTATAAAAGTCAATTGTTGTTTGTTAGTCTTACTAAAACTCGAAATACGTTGAACCGTTTTAAATTAAGTTTATTTTGTTTTATACTTCCTATTTCTTCTTTTTTTGACTGGCCCGTTAGCATAATGGCCAGTAACCCTGCTTTCTGCTTCGGGGGTCGTGGGTTCGATTCTCGCCTCGAGTCTGAGTATATTATCTATATGTATGTATTTACAGCTTATTATACATATTTCCAAATAAAATAATATTTGTGTATAAGTATGTTTTATTCAAGTATACTTTTAGATACAAGCTTTTGATATACATACTTTATTTTAAAAATATACTGGAACTAGCTATTCCTGCGACTTCGTCCGTGTAAAATTAGTTAACAAAAGGTTCAATTATAGGGTCATGATAGCCTATAGCCTTCCTTGATATCTGTCTGCCTACTGCGCCAACGGGACAAACAAATGTATTATTGGATATCCCTAAAAAATATTCCTGTATATTATTTAAGGCGACCAGGCGCAAAGACATTTGTCGAGAAGGCACATATCAAGGTAAACATACTTTATTGGTATCAAATGGTTTACGATGAGGAATAATTAACAATAGTTGAATAAGTACGATTTTGGATCATTTTATTAACTAACTGTGCCCGCGACTTCGTACGTGTAAAATTAGGTAAAAAAAAAAAAATTTTAGCGTGATGCTTATAGCCTTCCTCGATAAATAGCCCATCTACACAGAAAGAATTTTTTAAATTGGACTAGTAATTCATGAGATCAGAGCTTTCAAGTAACAAACGAACTCTTCAGCTTTATATATTAAGTATAGGAATTAGTATAGATTTTTATATCGACCTTGTAAAGTGTATGAATATAGGTTACAAGGAAAAGCAAACATAAAACTGATTTTAAAGTCTGTACATTTGAGTTATTTAATACTTAATGTTTACTTGTTTATTAATGGCAAAAGATGATGTCAGGTAAAGCCTTACATGGTTGCTAAGATGAGTTGATGATTTCTTGTGAACACAATATGTGTTATACCGAAGCCAGACATAGCTCAGTTTGTACATTTTTGACCTTGTAGTCTAAGCGCGCTTAATATGCCAAGAGTATTTCGCCCGAGTAATGACAATACTTGGCGAGGAATGCCAGATATTGGAAAACCGTGGTTCAGCTTTAATAAGGGTAAGTTTCATTGTAGCAATATTATATTTACTTATATACGTGCATGCCTCGAATTATATTACATTTTTTGTTCATAACATCGAGTTCGGAAAGCTTTCGAGGTCCTGCGAGGAAGCATAAACAGGGAGGCGTATCTTAAGAGGGTCAAGCACGAACACACTCGATAGTTTTACTTACTTTTGCATTCGAAACCGAATGTCAAATTAAACATTAATGCTACCGTTTTACACAACTCAGTTGTTGAATATTGCTAGCATGAATGAAATTAGAATTCGCACGTATCGAATCCTCAACGTCACGGCCATGTAAGTCGTGCAAAATGGAAGTACGAACCTTAATTTGATGTTCGGTTTCGTACCTATTTTCCTTCGTTTTAATGGAGTTCATTGTTTGGTGGGCGCTCTTTATAGTCTCACTATAACTCACCTTCACTGCCAGTGTCCCCTCCCCTGCCTAGCCAAATCTAGTATGATTCCACTAGTGCAGCTTTAGATGTCCTTTCTAGTAATTAACTTATGATAGTTCTTGACAAGCCGCGGTCTTTTTGTAGGTTGTATAGGGATTTTGCTGGTATACCCCTCGCTCCTACTTCTACCGCGTATAAGCTGGTTTTATAACCGTTTTTAGTAAGCTCGTTGGTTAGGTCAAAGTACTTGTTTGTTTTTATCAGATGGTCTTTAGGCATGTTGGTCTCCCATGGAACTGTAAGCTCTACAAGTACTACTCGCTTTAGTGTTTTGAGTAAAGGAATATGTCCGGCCTGGAAGACGAGACAACAATATCCTCTGGGATTTTGTAATGAGATACTATGGGAACTTCATGAAACCTTTACGAAGATTTTCAAAGATTCCATATAAATGTAACACAGATAGAAGGTCATAAACTTGGTAGATTGCATTGTCACTGTAAATAAATATTATGTTACGGACTCTCCTTTAAATTAAATTTTCCTTCCTCGAGGCTAATTTCATCGGTCGCTGATAAACCTAATAGATCATCCACAATTTATCTAGCAGATAATTTTAACATGGTTATCGCACAATAATTTAATATATTATTGTGCAATGAATGGACTATTATATTCTGTTATTTTAACCGTAAATACGCTTACTTCAATAAAAATAAGAAAAAAAGACATTTTAAAACAAGCATCTATAACTTGTTAACAACAAGTGAAATGAACTAAAACGTTAAAAATAATTTAATTCTAATAAGAAATACAACATTTCATAGGAATATTATAATCATTGTTTTTAAATAAAGAAGATCCTTTGGCCAACATCCAGCTCCATCGTCAGATCTAATGTACAAACACTTTGAGCTATGTCTGGCTCTGGCATTATAATTATTTCGAAATCTCCATCCAACACTGAGATACAAAAGGAAATTCTAATTTACTTATACTAACATATAAGTCACTAAGACAAACTGGCAGATTGAATAATCGTTTTTTTTTAATTTATGCAAACTATTATGCCAGATATCAGCATCATGACTTTTAACAAAGCTGTTGTAATTTCTGCAAACTCGGTTTAGTGGAGAGAAATAGCCCATAATAGATCTAGCAGCACGAGCAGTAAACAATTTGTATTTTGATTTTCGAGGCAATCTAGATGGGGCAGATATACAAACACTGGATAAAAGATCTGGTGTATCTAAGAGGCTATTAAGTAATTTATACAGAAACAGGTTGTCCTGGATATATCTCCGACTCTTCTTCGTGTCTATAGAAGGAATTTATTATCATATGACGATAACTAAGACGCTTTTAAGGCTGGCCCTACCGTGGGACGAATGGAGCGGGCGCTCCAGGCATGCCAGGAGGCGTCATAACTAAGGGCGACTCTTATTATGCGATTAAATGGAACACGTTTCAAAGTTTTAATTTAATTTAAAATGATAAAATATTTATTTATACTGATATTTATAATTCCTTCATTGTATACAAAAATATATTAAGTAATGACGATTTTATTTTAATTTATATGTTTGTAAAATTTTACTGTGAAGTTGGGAATTTGGGGTTACAACGGTTTACGAAGGAACGTTTTCGAACATGTATATCGGATGGCAATGCATTATTATGATGACACGGAGCTGATCTGAGGAACTCCATTTAAAGACGACATAATTCCATCGAGTTTTAGCTCATATGATTCGTTCTGACGAGTACTTTGTCTTTAGATATCGAGGATCTGATGATGGAGCTGGAAGGTAGTCATAGGATCTCCGTAACAAAATGCAACAATCCCAAAGTAATAGCTTTTTTTAAAAAAAAACAACCTATTTAATTAAAATTTATTGCCAATACCTTTGTGAATATTGGATCTTCCTCTTTATTTATTCGATAACTAGTTGGACCCAGGCCATCTAAAGCTGGGGCGAGACATAGCTCAAAGTGTCTGTACATTTATGTCCTTGAAGACTACCAGGTACTACAAAACTTTGCGCAGCTACACAAAGTACCTGGCTACACTACATGATCATTGAAATGAGCATTCAAATGAAGCAATGTCTGGCTCCGGCATACTGGCAATGAATGTTTGCGAGGTTGTCTGTCACGCGAAAAGTACGAATGAATGTTTATTTTTACAACTCGTATGGGATAAGATCCGCAGTAAAATAAGAAAATAAAAAACAGATGAATCTGTTTTTTTAAGTGAATTAGGTATCAAATTAAAGCTATTTTTTTCTCATTACAGTGTTGTACAGCTCCCATTTTTTAAGTGGTCGCAAATGGGGTATTAGACCAATTAAAGCAACGTTCAAATGAGAGTCGTTTATCGCACATTGCTTCAGGTAAGGTCACAGCATATCAAATGTACATGTTGAAATCTAATGCACACGCGTTACAGGCTATGTTTAGAATTACCAAGTACTGTTACTTCGCCTTTACTACGACGGAACTACTTAGATATTATCTTCAATCTTCTACATATATATCTAAAATACAATTGCTGCTCCTTAGTCTTGCTGCAACTCAAAAACTAACTGGATTCTGTTTGTTTTTGTTTCATTCCTTTCATCTTTCAGGGAAGGTTTAAAGACAATAAAGAACGAAAAAGTCAAAAGATTATTCGAAAATCCTAAAACATTTAGATTCTTTCAAAATACTTCAAATAGTTCGTACTATACCTGATTGACGTACCAAGTTAAATCATTATTTCATAAAATATACGCATAGTGTCACGTTTTTTGGAAAAATAAAACATATATAGGACATTGGCTTATTGGCTAGCGAGCCGAAATTCAAGATAAATCCGGATCCGTCGGTAGTGAATAATTTCTGTAAAGTTATCCCTGTGATTTACATGGTATCTAAATTTGATAGTAAATAATAAATATACTTACGTGCCTTCCGAAACACGGAGGAGGTCGGATATCAAATATAAACCAGTGCTAGAATGGCTCACCCATCTATCACGCGGTCGCGCCCAGAGCAACTTAACATAGCGATCGACTCAAATGCCGACCACTGATTGGGCCATGACCTCCTCATCAAGTGCCTTATCAGTAATTTATTGAAATTCAATTTACACGTTTGTAACGTTCTCAATGTGAAGATAGGAATTTAGCGTTACAACAATTTACGTGGAAGGTACCGAAGTATGAATTCTGCTCACGAACGTCAAGTTTTAAAAAAGACATAGATTAATACAAAGTCTATTCATAATATAGATATGTTTATACATAAAGAATTGTATAAGAAACTAAACTACTTTGCCTTAAATCGCGAATGAATACGAAGGAAGATCGGTGTAGTGCTGCAACCCGAAAGCTACACCACCGAATCCGCCACCAAAGCACAACACTACACTGACTTTCCGATGTGCCTCAACATGGCAATTATTTAGCAATTAAATCACAGAAGAATTAATATTAGGTTGGCATTATTGAACTGTAGACATACACGTGTATAGTCTGTACTTGTCTATGTCTGTAATCTCTGTGTCCGTCATCAGGATAACAAGATTGTAATTTATTAAATAAACGACGCTCTGCTGTAAATATTAAGTACAGTTTTATTACAAAACTGATTACAGAAATGACAAAAAACATAATAAAATAAGGATCGGTATGGCAAATTGAAAAAAGTGCCAATAATATTCTCTTCATATCGTTATTTTTTAAGATAATCTATTTAATATAATTTAATTTAATGGCTGGCCCGCTGGCGCAGTGGGCAGTGACCCTGCCTTCTGCTCCGTGGGTCGTGGGTTCGATTCTCACCTCGAGTCTGGGTGTTATTATCCATATGTATTTATATATTTCTAAAAAAAATATTTGTGTATAACAGGCGTCTGTTACCTATAACACAGGCATTAAGTTGTTTAATCTCTATACATAAATATACTTAACCTCAAAATTATATGGTGAAATATAACCCAATTATGTTTGGCTATATATGTACGATACCTATAACGAAAACACAATTAAAAAAATTCGGTCTATGAGTCTGTTTGTCTATTCCGGGTAATCTCTGAAATGGCTGGATCGATTTCGAAGGGGCTTTTACTGGCATATATCTCATGTTACAAGGAGTAACATTGGCTACTTTACTTTTGTAAAAAAAATATCAGTTTTCCGCGCAAAAAAATTAAAACACTCAAAATTTAACGGCGAATGGCGCAGTCTTGGGGTATAGCTAGCTTAAAATATAACAGTTAAATGGTCTTTCATTGTTCTCAAAGTTTCATTTTTCATAGGTTGAAAACCTTCTTCTTCAGGGGCGCTATGCAAAAATTGTATTCCCTGTTGGTTGTGGATTATCTACCTATTAGAGTTTGCTAAATTCTAGGATAGAAGAAATTTCAAGCTCTAATTGAAATCTATTATGTAATCGCTTCGATTTATCACATACAAAACAGAAGAATAAAAGAGACATGTACCAATAACGTGTTACTTAGGTAATCCTGAGCAACTAGATTTCTGACGAATTATAGCTTAAAAGCAAGAATCGAGTTTTTACATATCTCTCTCTTATAATCTTTTCGAGTGTTGTTAATTATGATAATTCAAATAGAACTACCAGGAATTAAGATCAATATATTAAAGTTAAAACGTAAAATATTATAGAATTAAATAAGTATGCACGCAAAGAACCTTTCACAGAACCATATTTAAATCTATCTATATTTGTAATACAGCTTTGTTTCGAGGCCTGGCCCGATCTTCCGAACATTCTATCGCTACGCGTTCATCCCCTATCATAATTTAGACATTGCCTCAAACGGAGACGTTCAGACTCGATTAAGCAGCTACATTACCCAATATGGCTTCGCGCCACATTCATCTTAGCAGTATTTTGACAAGAAAAAGCATTTTTTACTTTCGAGCGGACAAAGATATAAAGGGCTTCAGCACCAGTGACAGATTTATCCTAAAAAGGATTCTTAGATGCGAAAATGAAAAGGAAGATCTGACACAAATAGGGATAGTTAAAATTATCTTGCGTTCACATATTGGGAACTTTCATATCTCCTTAAAAGAAGATTCTTTACTCTCATGCTAGTTTTTCTGTTTGGTCCAAGGTTCGTTCAATCTTCTAATACGAATTTATTTCAGTTCATATGGTATCGTTAGTTTTTAAGTAACTTCAAAAAGAAGGAAGGTCTCAATACGCCTGTATGTTAATTTTTAATTTTTTTGTATGATTGATACACGATTACTCTATCATATATGAATCGGTTTTGATGATTCCTTTAGTCTTTGAAGAGTATGCGTCAGAGGTGGCCCTCATAACATAGTCGATACCATCTGAATCGGTATAGTGGGGAAACTTTTAAGCGCGCACGGTACCGGCTTTATTAAATGTTAGAATTGTTTTCTTTATGAGTTCTGTAATTTTGTTCTGGACCCTTATGTATCGTAAACAGCAATAACAAAATGGGTTACTTAATATAATTCATACGCTATCGTCTTGTAGCCTTTATGACTAAAGCGATAAGGACTCAAATTGTGCTCTCTAATTTAGCGAAATTTATGCCGAAAGTTTTGGGTATGCCCGAAGTTATGAACTCGCATATTATGTGAATACTCCCGTAGATATTACGCATGACCGAGCTAAATTTGTCATTTCTTTCTTTATTGACTCGGCTGATAAAGTTTGCAAAGTTTAAGTTTTGAAAAGTTTTAATTAGAGAAGAATATGTGAAGCGTAATATTCGACTTTCCACCATGAATACTAAATGGTCTAGAGAATACAGTTAAAAGCTGCACTATTCGGGCTGGACTAATTATCGCTAAGGTTGCTAATTCCGCCTGAAATTTTTTCTTCAGATTTGCGCGTAATCTTGGCAAATATTTTCAAAAAGTTAGGGATCCGTATGACAATTTCAATAATGTAAGTAACGACGAGTAAGATGTAATGTTTGTATGTTCCGGGAAATCTCCGTTTATACTGAACCGATATTGAAAATTATTTTATTGTTAGAAAGGTATGTAATACCTGAGTGCTATATGCTGGTTTTTATTTTGGTTAATATATATTTCAATAAATCGTGCGAAGCCGGGGCGAGTGCCTAGTGTGATATATAAACGTTAGCTATGTGGAAAGTGACGATGATGTTTATTCGACACTTTCGTCCGCGTAAAATTAGGTAAAAAAAAAAAGATTCAATTTTAGAAATGATATATAGCCTATAGCCTTCCTAGATAAATGGGCTATCTAACACTGAAAGAATTTTTCAAATCGGTCCAGTAGTTCCGGAGATTAGCGCGTACAAGCAAACAAACAAACAAACTCTTCAGCTTATTTTATTAGTATAGATATATATTTAGATTTGATTTGTGCGTTCAGGTTGAAAATTAGTTGCGTCGTTTCATTTTTTGTCACGGCTCGTTTGGACTCCGATGTTTTAGCTATGCTGTGAATGTCAAGTAGCTTAAAAGTAAAGTAATCAATAATGTCATAGTACGTATAGGACTGTATGAGTTTAATAGTGTCAATTTTGCAAAGAAAAGGTAGAATTGTAATTTGCAGTCAGTAACCAATCAATCAATCACTCAAAAAGAGTTTATTTGGCAATAGAAAAAACAAAAGATAAACAGAACAAGAAACAGACCCGAATTCTAAAATCACTTAAAAATAAAAAATAAGTAATGAAAAAGGGCCGTTTGTCCAAAAAGGACTACGCCTTAGCTTGTACGTAGAATTCAATTGAGCAATGCAGCTCTGATTTTCAGACGTAAGCTTTAGTGTGACGTCACGATCACCTCATCAATATATAATATATATTATTATATAGGGCTTTATAAATATAAATGATTAGATAATCATTTATAATCTTTGTGGGCACCCAATATAACATGATTATAACACAAACGACACGAGTGCAATTTTATTTTTAAAGAACGAGGCGCATCAAAGCTTAACTCACATAAGTAATAGGAGTTTACATATTAAAATTTACGATAAATAAATAATTATTAATTATATTTTGTTTTTCAAAATACTAATTCGGTAATATTTTAACTAAACCACAGATCATAAACGGCCTTTATGATTATTGTATCAATATTTTATTTACCGTAGTATTAATGACTCTCTATGTTAGTGTTGAAACATCAACAAGCATTCTTAGAGGGAAACACAAAATGGATCAGTTATGTATTATAATTATAATAACGGACCCGGCAGACGTTGTCCTGCCCGAAGTTGGCTTATTTTTTATATTAAATTATAGGCGCCATCTATTGGTCACTTACGCCACCGAGCGCCCGCCGCTGCCTAATTTAAATCTCTGATATCTTCTAAGTTATTCATTTTAATGATAACGCGGGTGAGCGGCCGTCGTCACTTCGAATCGCAGGCGACTCTGTTTTGGAACGGCATTAAGCGACAATGCCGTTTGCAGGGCGCACTACGAAGAAAAAGGAAAGATGGAAAAATATCGTTAGATACAATATACTTAAGTACTCGATATTAAATAACCGTTTCCAAGATTTGGATAAAGAAAGTAAAAAATTCATCGTTGTTGTTTTGCAGTAGATCTATTGTAATTTTTTGGAATAGGCCTGATAAAGTGCCGTTTTCCATAATTAAGGAAAGGTAGTCTGGAGCCGTCCGAGCCGAATTATAGAGTTATGCGTGGATTGGTCCTGCGGCGCTCATCCGTGCATTCCGCGCTCTGCAGGCTGCGAGCAGCGCTTCGCCAACGCGAGCTCGCTGTACGTGCACGTGAAGAGGGGTGATATCGCAGCCGCAAGCCGTGATGTATCCAATTTAACAAAGTGCTACTTATATCATCTCTTGTATGTCTTGAAAAGTTGCCGGCCTTTGAGAAATGAGTACGCTCTTTTCTTGAAGGTCCCTAAGTCGTATCCGTTCGGAAATACCGAAGCACATATATTGCTTACACGTAGAGGGTTATTTTTTTAAGTTTCAAGGGATCAAACATAGGCTGAGGCCTTAGAGGATGTATTTGATATTAATTTCAACTTTATACGTCTACACGTTTCTCGTAGAAAGTGTTTTGACAGGCGGACAATGGAGTTCTGATCATTGAAAATGAATGAAAAACATTAGTTCTTTCTAAAGTCCGTTTACGGACGATAATTTTACGTGATAACAACGACGAATGCTTAGGCCTTGGTTGCCTCTGTATCGCTCGTACCGCGCTATCGCTTAGCTCTGCTCAGGCGGAACGTGACACTTTTCCGAAGATGTAAGGAGTAAATTCTAGTCGTGCGCCGGAGATGACACAAACAATTTTATTTTTATAATAGAATTAAATAAACCCTTTTTTCACTCCCATTATCACTTAGTGAAAGAATCTTATTTCGTATAAACAGACACTTTAATTTTATTTATTCGTACATATTAAAACAGCTTTGTCCATTGGAGTATGCTGTACTATAGAATAAGATTTGCGCGTTTGAAACTGTTGCAGTTTTATTCACTCATACAATAATACAATGCTAGAGAAAAAGTAAAAGAAAATATATTCTTTTTAGTGGGAGGAATATGAGTACAATTCACAATTTCTTTGTATAAAGCTTTCAAGTTAAATAGGTTTATCTCGTAGCTGAAGGTCTATTTTCGTCTGGTCTATATTAAACTTAAAAATGAAAGACGATTTTAAAGTACTGAATGTTATAATTAATTAATTTGGCGCATTTTTTTTTCCAGAAACCGTACTTTTATAGCGAAACTAGCACAGCCCTAAACTCGGGGTATAATTAACGGGAATAATACAGCAATAAACTATGTTACCTTTTCAGCAATAAATCAGTATGAGTGGCAGACCATGGTGTTTTTTTTTGGTTACATTCAGTCTTAGAGTATACATAAGAAAGCTATGCTTACGTATAGTCTAAGCATTTAGTCCATTTTTATTTTCAGCCTGTATCTCTTTGATCTAATGTGTCATAATGAGAGACATTAAACTTCTGTGGTAAATTTATATTAAAATAATAAAATTGCAGTGCCTTATTGAAAAACTGTGCAATAATGAAATTTCATATTAAATTTCATATCTTACTGAATATACGACTTTTGTTAGCGGTTTTCTATGATTAGAATACTGCGTGGTTGAAAGAAAAAGATATTTCCATATAATGGTTGTACTTTGTGATACTTTATGAAGCGTTGATCTCAGTCCCGTAAAATTTGCATTACTACCTGGCTGTATGTGGTCCGTTTCCACGGTGTTATTACGTAAATTGTATAATAACCGCTTGGTTGTCTGTACCGTTTTGTGCTATTGCCGATTTTAATATTATGTCATTTCCCATCAGTCTTATCGTTAAGTCGACTGTACTTGAATGTTGATGTATTTTCGTTTAATTTCATATAAATGACTTTTTAATAAACTAACTAAACCGGCAACTTCATTCGTGGTGATTTCGTTCTAATTCGAAATTTTTAATTTCTTTCGCGGATCTTTAATTATTTTACTAACATTAAATAAGCCTGTATTATTCCTTTTGAAATGAGCCCTTTGCCAATAAAAGTCTAGTCCTCCATCTGTCCAGGCGAGATAAGGCGTAAGAAATGGGAAGTCCAAAATTAAAAATAATTTTATATAGAAGTTACAAACATATACTTCCAGGGCCGAATACGGCTTTTTGGGCTTCAGCCCAGGGTCCAATGGAATCCAAGGGCCCACAGCTAATACAAATCCAAGTCAAAAATAGACGATAACGTGAAAAAAATTGTTATTAAATAGATTGTAAGACTTGCTGCTTGCAAATTCATGATTAATGAAACCGACTCAATTCATATAATTCAAGTCTTCGTTCTGGTGTTGGTCCTTCGAACTGACAATTAAAATGTTCGGCAGGCATTACTCATTCGATCTCGATCATGCTAAACTGTATTAATCAAATATTTTATTGCCTTATGTTTTTCCTATACTTTGAGTAATTAGGTGGGTATTACCTAAGAAGTATTAGCCCAGGGCCCCCTAAACTCATGGTCCGGCTCTGGGCACTTTAAAGTTATTTATATCAAAAAAGTTTTATGCTTATTCACAGAGTTGCTTATTCAAGTAAACAAGTGTTTTTCGATACCGATAGCTTATTAAATTCGTAAATTCATAATCACCGTTACCCATATTAATTACCCGAACAAATCACATTTACAGTAATGATTTGCAATTACCTTCAATCAAGTACAAAATTCCAAAACTCGCTACGGCAATTTGTCGCTTATCAAAACGGTTTACACGTCAAAACTGCCTGTACCTATTTGGATTTCGTGATTATCTCGTTCCCGTACTGCGGTATACCTTGTTTAGCGTCCATCATCTTGCGGTCACCATTATCCTACAAAACCACACGACCGCTTCTGCGTCTCGTTAGTAGACAATTTACCCGCAAGACTCATTTCAATTTTTTTCTCTACCTCTCTCTTGTTACCACCGCAGTTACGCGTTAATTACCACAATTTAATGCTATTGAAGTTCTGTCTTCTTGACGAGTTTATTCAATGGTGAAATTGATCCATGCGACAATTTTTTTTCTACTTAGTTATTCACCACAAGTTCGTGGATATACGTTCTGATATAATTCTCCCCCTATCTGCAACTATTCCGGCCAATATTAATGCATATAATAATTTTAATAAATGTTGACACGGCAGGACCATTTCGACAGGACTTCCACTGACTGTAGTTATAAAATAGTGCATGCTATTTTTGTTGAGCCAGAGAATTGTTTTTAGGGTTCCGCAGTCCTACAAGGAAGCTTTATAATTTTCTCTTTCCATCAGTCCGTCTGTCCCTTAACGTCCTCATCCCCCCTAAGATTTCCAAACTTTTATATGTAGAGACTTGAAACTTTTACAACCTCATTACGAACATTATTTTGAGCGATATCAGCCTACCTTTGGAGTAATTTAACAACTACTTTTTTTGCGTGATACAAAATAAAGGTATTTTAAATACTTTTATTGCATAGCAGATACGGAACCTTTGTATTTAAACGTATATTGACACACTCTTGACCAATTTTTCTTTTAATCTATGCCACAGCAGATATAGTTCTATGAATAGCAGTTGACATGTCTTTTTTAAAATCAATATCAATACTTATTTAAAAAGCTGAAGAGTTTGTTTGTTTGTTTGTTTGAACGCGCTAATCTCTGGAACTACAGATCCGATTTGAAAAATTCTTTCAGTGTTAGCCCATTTATCGAGGAAAGCTATAAGCAATATGTCATCACGCTAAAAATTTTCACCTAATTTTACGCGGACGAAATCGCGGGTAACAACTAGTATAATATAAGACAGTAATGAAATCGTTACAGTTTCATAATGTGTTCGGATATCAAACAAGTCAGTACTGTAAACTTGTTACTGTCTCTTTCCAAAGACAACATTATGCATAACAAGGATCATCAAAGGCCGCTGATGTATTCCGTATCTTGTAAATATGACAGGCAAATAAGTCATGACAGTTTGTTTACAACCGCGATCCAGTATTACCAAAACATATTATTTAAATAACATCGTTTTGCGCAACGATAATATTATATACAAAATGATGTAGAAATCTGTGTAATACAGTATAAAGGCTGGCGTCCACATATCTGCATCGTACGCATCGGACGAATCGTATCAAACGAATTTTATTTTTACAACGCGTCCACAATATCAGAAGCGATCGGATTGCCGACGCCATTCTATTGAAATTGGCATTCCGTATGACGTCATCGGCACGCATCGCAGCACCGGCATTACCGACGGGTAACTTCGTGTGATCTATACGATGCGGATAAGTAGACGCACTTGTATGGCTTTCATTACAAAAATACTAAAATCTTTTTGATAGGATGCGTCCGATTCATACGATGCGGACGTGTGGACGCCTGCCTTTGAACGCAGGAATTTGAAGTTGCTAAATTTAGGCCATTGCTAAAATCACTTCTTCTTTTGGAAAACAGTCATCAGAATTATGGAAGATGGATTTTCAAAATTTGATTTCGTTTGTTATTACGTCCATAATATGTCTATCTTTATATTCATTTCATTTATTATCACAAATAGTACCATTACTTTGTTCTAGTTTACCATTCTCAATTCCGGTAGCTGTCACTTTTCTTAATTCACAAAATTCATTAGGAAGATCTTCAAAGGCTTGCGTGGCGTCTTCTGGCTCTGATATATTGCGGCTTGGAATCGACGCGACAGTAAATTCTATTTATAACGTGTGAACATACCATTTGATAGAACGAATTAAAATCACTGACGTCATCGCTGAGGATACGCTACAAATGGATACATCGATTTATCTTTCACCTCAATACTTTATAATAGAATTTTATGCGTTTTAATTCATCTGGTATTAATCGATACACTATTATATAGCGGTCACTCAACCAAGCTCACTATATTCATAAAGAAGATCATAACAGTGCAGCGACGTGTCGTCTGAGTCCGAAATATTACAATTAGTATCAATGTGACAGTACATTTTATGTATAGAGTGTGAACCTACCATTTGGTAGAATGAATTAAGTTTGCTAACGTCGCGTCGCCTGAAGATACGATTCAAATGGATGCATCGATTTGCCTGTCGCCTTCATACTTTATAATGCAATTGTAGGTATTTTTGTTCTTTGGTAAATTTTTTTTATGTTACAAGGGGGCAAACGAGCAGGCAGCAGGCACCGAAGTGCCTACCGGCGCCCATGGACATCTGCATGGGTATAACAAAGTCGGGTCAGATGCTAAATTATTAATTTCATTATCTTAGACTTAATAATAAATCACAAAATATTAATAAATAGTCAATAATAATTAAATTAGTGTGAATGTCAAGTACAAGTACTGTAAACTAGTAACAATACCATCATTACCAATACATAATCGGCTATGTGTACGTCTCGATAACATTAATTTTGAGCCTTTCTTAATATGATTTAAAAGAGTAAAGGTAAATGGCAATTAATATCGAAAGTCTATATTGCTTGTAAAATAATTTTAAAGTGGAATGGATGAAGATCTCAAAATAATGCAAAATGATTTATTCGTAGCTCATTAGATGGCGACAAAACATTGTTCACCTAAATAAAAAAAATCTCAAAAGTAATAAATAGTGTATATGTTTAAGCAATTCAGTGTTGATTCATTCATAAGACGCATTTTAGGAAAAAAAAAAAAGACTAACGTCTATCTAGTAAAGTATACCGTTGTGCCATAATATTATTAATAACCACAAACAAATATACAAAGTTCTATTTCTATTGGGAACATTGCTTTACTTAACAATAAAATTTAAAAAATGCATAAACTATAAAAAAGTAAATAAAATACGGAACGTGTCAAGTAATAAAATTACACTTAAATACGTCATTCACACCACGTGACGTCTCTTAACTGACTGCTTTTTTATATAAATTTATTCCTTTAATTATTAACCAAAATGTAATATACTGCATTCTTTGTTCCAAAGCGACATCTATTGACAAACTTATAAACTAAAATAATTTCGATCTACGATTCTAGATGTCACTGCATAAGCTTAAAGAAATTTAAATTATCATTGTGAAGTAGCAGATTAATTACAATATATATCTATATTTTTTTTTTTTTTTTTTCAAACATCAATTTGCACCACAGGCTAATGCCCGTGCCATTTGATAGTGCTATGCCTTTATCTACTTTAAGTCAGTTGGGTTTAATAATTCAAAATGGAAGTATTATAATTAAAATAAATCATAAAAAAGGGTTCACTTGCATATAATAGTAAAAGATATGTTAAATATTCCTATACTTGAACCTATATCAATGATATTTATGGACATCTTTCAAGAATAGTTTTGAGGCAACAGTAAATACAAGCATGTGACGTAATATATACATGACAGTATTATATTTTATAACATACATTCTTATGGTAGGGAGACCAAAAGGGGATTTCGCGCAATACTAGAGCTATAGGAAGAATCCTTGCACCCTTTACTTTTTCCCCCTATATTAAGAGTTCATATTTAATAGGGGTATATTAAAGAGTGCAATGATTTTTTTAATGGCTCTCTGTCTGATTTCCTCTTGGGCTCCCCTACTATTATGATAATTGTTGATCGATCCAATAAATATAGATTCGAAAAATATCTCAATCCGTAAAATAATAATAAACGTATACGATATAACGCGATTAAATACAAAGTACAATATACTAGTAACTAGGCTTCGTAAAATTAACTCCACATTTAAGTGTAACTGTACACGTTTCTATAACAAAGTCCCCTATGACATTCAAGAGATGTCTTTAAATAAATTTAAACCTTTTATAGAACGTAAACTCATTCAGAAATCCAATTATAATGTAAAGAATTATTTGAATAATGTTAATGCTTGGTAATATATTTCTCTAACCAAATCTGAATTATTGTGAAAATGGTGATAACGAAAAGTTACCCGACTGAGTTTGTTGCCTGTTCTTCTCAGTGCAGGGCACGAGGAACCCTTGTAAACTTAGCTTTTAAGTAATAAATGTAACGATTAAAAAAGTAATTAATTTTATACACATGTTGTTCATAAGTGCTTACGAAAAAGGTCTATATGAATAAACGATTTTGACTTTAAAAAGGTGTACACAAAGTAAGTGACGTAATTCTATTCTATACGATGTTTTCAGGTCGGTGGCACTGCGTAGAGTGCGCGGTGGATACAGAACCCCCTTTTATGCTAGTCTTGACACGCTCTCGGCCAGTTTTCGTATATATATAACCTTGAGTTCAATACACAACATTTGTAAAACTTATCGCTAGATTACGGCGACACAAGCGCAAATGCAAAATTTTAAGCTACATCTAAGCATTTTAGGATTTTTTTAAGCACACCTGAGTTATTATTTTTTTTCTTTTTTCTCTTATATTAAATTAAAACATAATTTTACAAATTTCAAATTTTAGTTTAATTAGATTGTTTTTTTATGTAAAACTATATTTTTTATTTTCTTGCTTGTAATTGGTTATTTCTATACTTTATTATTGTTATATTATATACCTCCAGCTTGAGAACAACACTTGTTTTAGTGAATGATAAGGGTGGGATTATTATCCCACACATAAGTAAGTAATTTTTTTCCAGTTTTCATGAAAAATATGTTTTTAAAAAGAACCTATATTATTATAACTGTTATTCGTGCGGGTTGTGATTCTCGACCAAAACACTCAGGTTGACTTTGATGAATTAGTGGAAAGAGTGAAAAAACGTTTGGCGATGGAACTGAAGCAAAAAAATCAAAACAACATCAAACTTGAGGTCGACGAAAAGGAATTCAATAAAGGAAACCAACAAGAAAGCGAGAAATCCAAAAACCCTTACGATCGTCTTAATAAAGAAAGTGTAAAACGCAATATTCACCGGTTAACGCACAAATTGAAATCCACTACAAAAGTAATAAGTATGGATGAAATGTCGCCTTTTCAAGATGAACCAGATTATAGAGAAACTATATTTAACAAACCTCAATCAAAACAAATGCAAACACCGAGAGAAATAGATGAACAATACGAATATGAAGACGCGCTCAAAGAAGAAACAACTCAAGCTAATGATAAAACAAGTCAGTCTATAATCCACAATAATGAACGTGAAATCCATTCCTCACTATCTTTAGAAGACAAGGAGTATGGAAGATTCGAACAACCGTGACACGTACAAAGATGAAATTCGGCAGGGAGTTTTTTTTAAATATATATAACAAGGGGCAAACGAGCAGGCGGTACTCTTAAGAGACTACCGACGCCCATGGACGACTGCAACACCAGGGGGAACGCAGATGCGTTGCCGGCCTTTGAGAAATGAGTATGCTCAGTAAATCAAATAACGTATCACGATATTTTTATATAATAATGAAACTAAACGTATGGATATATTCAAACTAAAAATGAAATAAAGGAAATAAAATAAAAAATGTTTTACGTAGTATATAAATATATCCACACGTCACTCTGAATCTTTTATCTTATTTGGACTAATTTCACGACCGGAAATCGCGTCATTGCTCTAATTTCTACCCTCACTTCGATGACCAAAAATCCACAATCGTATAATTTGTATGTAATTTCCCACCTTAAAAATCTTAGTCTTTAATGTTGACGACACGTCATATAAAAAACACCGATATCGATTTAATAATTTAAGGAAAACAGCTGAACAGAAAATGGAAGAAAAATTTTAATTAGATGATACCCTGGCAAAGTTTCGCTATGTGTAATTTTTTTTTGTTCGCGTAGATTAAATTATATAACTACTTCTATGTCCACAATGTTTACTTTTATCTTTAAATAGCTGTGCCCGCGAATTGGTCCGCGTAAAATAAGGTAAAAAACTGGGATTAAATTTAAGCGTGATGACATATAGCTGACCGACACGCTGTCGGCCATTTTTAAAAACAATCGACTAATTGTTTGAATTGAATAAGACTTCATTACCAATAAAAGACTCAGTGGTAGAAATTAAAAATATCCCGGAGTGCTTAATTCGAACCTCTTTCGACTTGATAATTGTGAATATATTGACAAAAATATTCTTCATTATCATCGTCATTTTCAGCCCTTGATAGCCCACTGCTGGGCATAGGCATAAAAATATAGTATATCCAAATCGAATACCAATATTTGGATAACAGAAAAAGGTTGTCAAGCATAAATCTACGACTCTGCAGCGATTTCATATGAAAGAAGTTGAGTCTATCGGCATAGCGGGGAATCTTACTTAGAGTAAAGCTTTATTTACAAACTTTACAAAGAGAGTTTCTTCTTTTTCTTCCAGGGCCTCTCCACTGTTGGAGGTTAAAGACAATTTAATAATAAATGTTTTTTTTACAAGTTATATAAACTTTAAAGTAATTATTACTAAAACTTTTATTCGGTTTTAATTTAGTATAAAATTTAAATTTTTTGTCAAATGTGTCCAGCACAATATTCGAACCCAACCCCACAAAGATGTCCGGTTTTAATGCTGAAAGAAAGGTGTGGACAGCCTTAAACAGATTCCGGACAAACCACGGAAAATCGTATCACCACCTTTACAAATTGGGGCCATTCAATTAAGGGGAGTCAAATATAAAATGCTTGCAAAATTATTATTCGTTATTATCGGCAATGCTTTACTGTGTTATTTATTTATTCAACATATCCGAAAAAGCTTACAGTTCCCCAATTTGTCTTTTCGGTACCAAATAAGTATATATGGAAAACATCTAATACCGGACATTTATTTATTAAATCGTTAAGTAAACGCAATGCGCGACTAAGAGGAGCCTGTTTTCCCTGATGGGTTCTACACCGCGGTAACGCAAACAAAGATCGTTTCGTTCGTCGTCAACGATTGTTACGTTAAATTATCGTCAGTAAACCGACTTTACAGGCAATTTTTTAATCGTATGATTGAATGGCTCTTGGTTAAACATTAAGGGATTAAAAGAGTCATTCTTTTTTAAGGATTCAGTAGTCTTTTAAGGAAGCCTTATAGTTTCTCTCTATCCGTCCATCCGTTAGTCTGTGCGCTCGCAAGATGGTCCCACACCTCCTTTAGATGTAGAGATTTATACTTTCCACGTTGACAGGATATACTGTATACTGATTTTGGAAAATTATTTAGAGTAAAATTTACGTGGGAGCCATCGATTGGTTCATTATGAATTTACAATTTATAATAATAATAAATTCTTTTATTAAGGCATCTTTGGCCTAGTTGTTAGCTTAACTTAGGTTAGTAACAAAATCACAATAAAAACAAAAACCAAAAACAATTTTATTTAATTCATATAAAAATTTGAACGCTTGATATATCTTTTAGATGCACGATAACCAAATAAAAGTTGTAACCTCAAAAATAACCACGTCTCATCCACATTGATTTCGTGCCTGCATCCCCGCTCAGTTATATCGGCAAATTGTAAAAGGGCGAAGTTTTTGAACCGCGCGGTTAGTTGGGAATTGTATCGCTTATGCTGACAGTAACTGTTTACCTAACCTATTACCGTCCTTTGATTCTTTTGTGCCGTTCCTTCTTGTTTCTATCAATTGTATACATAATCTATACAAATAAATAAAACTGTAGCATCAAACATAAAATTGTTTTACTTTACTACGGTCAGATGATCGTAGGTATATAATACGGTTACGGTTGGGTAGAAGGAGGTTTTAAATCAAACCAAGTTAAGCAAACAATTTCTTAATTACCAAAAACCAAAAACAAAGCAAAGCATTTCAAATCCCAAATTCTTACTCAATGTAATGATGTGCACCCAATTTAGCTTTTTGAAGTACGGAGCAGAAGAATATGCCGTTATATTCATTCCAACAGCGGCGGCATTATTTCTAAAGACCTTTATCGTTAGAGGAAAACCATAGCTGAAACAGTACTTGTGAAAGCGTGTGGACGTGAAAACACCTGTTTAAGTATTGTCAGAAACGTGCGATCTCCGTCACCAACGTGATGCATATCCCGCAAGACATTGGGTCCGGTTGATGTCACTGAGTCGTGAGATTCTATATTGTGGGGTTCCCAGGGACCACGTCAGAGGGCAGTCTCATCACCACCCACAGCAATATGCAGCCCTCCTTTGAAATTTAAGCGGACCGTGGTATTAGGCCAGGATAACGCTAAATATAAAGAGGTTTTAGAATAAAAACTTTCGGGCATACTAGAAAATCTGTGTAGTGCTGCATGCCATGTGTGCGTGTGTGCGTGCGTGTGTGTATGTGTGTGTGCGTGCGTGCGTGCGTGAGTTCGCGCGTATTTTGAGAAATAATGTCTTCATGCGTAGCAATCACTTAACGACACCTAACACTATTTAGCTCAATTCTATTTCCGGGATGTAATCATATAAAAAACAGTAAATGTTAAGTAAGATAAATTTGAGCCGATAAAAGTATAATTGCTACAAATAAAAGGCGACGCGGCCCACCATGGAGAAGATGTCGGGAGGAACTTGACGAAAGCATAACGAACTGATCGAAAAGGGCCCAAGACCTTGATTGATGCAAGACATTGGGAGAAGCCTTACCTCAACAATGGGACGCAGGTGACCGACTATAATAATAAAAAGTAGAATCTCCTATTTGTTGACAAATGTCACTCAAAATCAGTTTGTCATCACGACAACGTAAAATACCGGTAAAAAAATTGTAGGCACTACTCGACAGATTTTTGTACCGCTTCTTTATGGAGCAAAAAACAACATAGAGGTTTTGTATAAACATTTAAGAAGTAAATGAGTGAAGACATACAAAGGCAACAAAGTTCGAGGAAAAACATTCACATTTAGGGAACAAGTAAAAAGTATGAAGACCGCTTGTAACAGGAAGCGGTAAAAAAATAAAAACTGAACAACGACAATAAAGTGTTCATTTCGCAAACTGTTTCTGAAGTCTAGCATGTAACTTTAATAATTAAATCATTGTCATATAATATCTGTGTACATATAAATAAAATTGTAGTGTCTATCTATATATTTCAAAATAAATCCCATTTTCCCTTTTACACGGCATCACTCGTGAACGGCTGGACCGATTTCGCTAATTCTTTTTTAGTTGTGTTTGTTATTGTCAGGAGAAACTTCCTATGACAGCAAATATTTAAGAAAATTGCGCGAAAAATTAGAAAATTTAAGAATTCTTAAGCCATATTAAATTGTTTCTATGAACCGGAACGGGAATAATATAGTAAATAAAGGAATACAGTAAATAGTAAGTAACCCAACGCTTGAGCAAGACAACCTCTGCCAGGTTCGCTAGTTTGATATAAACACAAGACTTATAACAAATTATTATTTTTTTGTATGTCTATCTATCGGACTGTCTGTTTGTTTGTTCCGGGTAATCTCCGAAACGTCCCGACCGACAAGACTTACAATTTTTTTTTGTATTTCTATCTGTCGGTCTATTTGTTTGTTCCGGGTAATCTCCGAAACGGCCCGGCCGTTTTTGACGAGACTTTCACTGGCAGATAGCTTATACTTATAGATAGCTTAAGGAGTAATATAGTTTACTTTACTTCTAGAAGTTTCGCACAAAAAATTAAAACCCTCAAAATTTAGCACAATCACTGATATCGTGTGGCCGAAACCGCGGGACACAGATAGTATTAACAAATCCTTTTTGTTAAGCACTACTAGGATAGCAAAGCTTAGTTTTTAATTAGAGAAATGATAATATCAAAGGTACATCAATCC
>JANCMC010021608.1:7641110-7657712 GCA_024363005.1 Charaxes varanes
TTTTTGTTAAGCACTACTAGGATAGCAAAGCTTAGTTTTTAATTAGAGAAATGATAATATCAAAGGTACATCAATCCTATTACGGAGCCTTCATTATACGGAAGATTAAAAATATCTTTATTCATGAATCCGATTACAAGGACAGAAAGTGCTTCAATGAGAAAAGTGCTTGGGATTAATCTTTCTGAGCGGAACTGTACATAACACCTATTTGAACTGGTAGGTACCACCATGGAATTCAATACAATTTTTCAATATATTTATTTCGGTAAAGTTCATAATTATTATTAGTATTAAAGACAGTTTTAGTCGTCGTCCTAATAGCCGCTACACTAGTGTCGATAAATCGTTGCGAAAAAACTGTGCAGCTAAATCGTTGCGAAAAAACTGTGCAGTTAAATCAAACGTTCCTAGAGTTCCGTGAAGAACTGCCGAGATTAGCGATTGCCATCCAAACGCACCGATAAATCGGTGCGACAACAATCTTTTTATACATGCGTATCGATAAGACTGAACAGTTTTTTCGCAAGGATTTATCGATACGTGCGGCGTTAAGGCAACTGTTAATGTTAAACAATATTATATAAAATGCGGATTGCGACATGGCTACAGGCAATATAAGTAATGATCGTCGGAATGGAAGAAAGGAAGTAAAAGAATGTATCCCTTTACGATTGGAAGAAAAAATTAGCATGAAGAAGAATTAAGAAGAACATTGGCAAGAATGTTTAGCACATGGAACTTGTATGTAATGCATTGGGCCAAGGATAGTAGTAGAAAGAGATAGTAAAGAGACTGGGTGGTGAAAGACTGATAGAGGAGAAAATCAAAATAGATGAATTTATAAAATCAGATATATATTGTATCGGCCACAACTGAGAACTGTCTCGATAAATACGCCATTTAATCGAACATTAAGCTCTCGAAAGATACAAATGATGGCAATAAATCGTTGTTTTTCTTGGCCATTGTAATGGTTGGATACCATACAAGAATAGAGCTTTACAATTTGTACAAGCACGTTATTTATTGGCAACATGACTGTACTCTTAAATTGTCAGTATTAGGATCTTGTTGTTCGTGCAGCTATTTTTTTTTTATATTTTTACTAGCTGTAGCCCGCTACTTCGTCCGTCTGGACCAGCACACCATATAGGGATTTATAAAATAGCCTAAGACCGTTTCAGAACTGTCAAATAAGCATATAAAATTTCATAAAAATGGTTTTATGAATTAGCTTTTTTTCATTTATTAACTCATGCTATGTTTAAGGCTTTATTATTTATACCAGGTTACAGATAGTTTTAGTAAACAACTGATATTTTTGTTATACTGGTGATTAAAGTTAACTTTAAGAATAAATATTTTTTTATAGGAAAATATAATTTTATTTATATTTAGATGGTAGTTCATCTCAGCTATTTTAAATAAGTAATATGTAAAATATATGATGTAACCAATCAAATTATATGAATGTGATTTGAGACAATACTAAGGATTGACGAAAGCCTGAGAGCATTTGTCAATTCTTAGCTCTATATTCTGCCACATATTTGTTCCAATATACACTCGGGTGCAATAAAATCGCACATAACATTTTTTTGTAAATTTTTTTTTTTGAATAAAAAAGTAATAAGAATATTTTACAAAAAAATGTTTTCATGTGCGATTTCATTGCATTCAAGTGTATTAATTATTTTCCTCAAAAACACAATATGAACACGCACAACCATACAACAAAAATATTACGGCTTGCATTATTTTGATGAGTGGATTAGCAGTAGGATTTATATTATTATATTCAATACTTTATTGACTATCTTTCATGCCTTACAAAACAATACAGATTCGTGTTTCTATTGTTTCCTAGCAAGTTTAGAAATGCTCTGCTGAAATAAGGACTTTATTTATCGACGCTACAAGTATTCCCTATTCTGCTCTGATCCAGACAATAATTTTCACTAAGCCCTCCCCTCCCGTTACTCTCAAAGAAGCGCTTTATTTTGTGTACGTACTAATTTAAAATTCATAAAGAGATTTTTATCGCGTCAATATCACCTAGAAGGGTTTAGGGCATACTAAATTTAATTAAACTGAGCTCCGATATTAGAATGGAGGCCATTTTACAAAGTCGGTACTTACTCGTCTCAATTCTGAACAATTTTAATTAAAACAAATTTGTTTTAGTTAATC
Organism: Charaxes varanes; assembly: GCA_024363005.1. Classification (NCBI taxonomy): domain Eukaryota; kingdom Metazoa; phylum Arthropoda; class Insecta; order Lepidoptera; family Nymphalidae; genus Charaxes; species Charaxes varanes. The sequence goes on from JANCMC010021608.1 coordinate 7,643,304, forward strand.
TAGCGCATTGTTGGCTTAGTAGGAGGGGAAAAGGGAATATTAGACATACCTAAAAAGTATTCCTAATATTCTTTAAAAAAAAAAAACAAATCCTCACTGATCACCTGCTCGCTCACAAGTTTTTCTTGTCTCTGGAAATTGCTTTTACGCATCCCTATTTACATTCAAATTCAAATTCCGTTTCTTTGCAGATAGTACAAAACCAATCCCGCCATTAACATGGCGTCACTTTATGTTAGCGGTGTGTTCTACTGAGCGTCACTTCGACGGTTTCGCAAAAACATAAAAAAAAAACAATTGTGCCAAATTTCATACTCCATCGTCCGCGCAATTTTCGATGAAAATGGTACCTTAAGTTTTCGCTTCGTGTATTAGGATATAAATTGATCGGTTTGGACTTTGGACTTCATATTCTTTATATACATAGACCTCCGCAACGGCTTGACCGATTTTTACGAAATTCTAAATAAAAATCTTTTATTCTGAAATAAAACTTAAAATATCCGTTCGGGCCTCTTAAATCACTTTTCGAGCAGTGGCGACAAGACTCCGTTCGCAATCCACAAATTGTTTGTCTCGCCTTTAACAATGTAAATTTAGAATGAACGAATGCCGAACGCGAATCGAACGCCGCGCGATTGTTTTGGATACACCAATGAAACGTAACAGTAACTTGGATCTGATGAAGGCGACGTCTGTTGAGAATTGGGGTTCAATTCCAGTGAAAAACGGATTTCAAAATTATTAATTTAGTAGGAAACTTTGAGATTCTTGGTCTGTGATGCTGACACAATCTGAAAGTTAGTATATGACAGGAAAAATGCTTGTTAAATAATACATGTTAAAAATATATGTAAAAAAATAAAAATGTTAATTCAAATAAAAAAAAATAATGATATCTGTACTAATATATAAAGCTGAAGAGTCTGTTTGTTTGTTTAATTGAACGCGATAATCTCAGGAACTACTAAAAATCTTTGAGTGTTAGATAGCCCATTGTCTCCGCGTATTTTACATTCCCAACGAAATTTTTATCCTCAAATCATTCCTAGATGCTAACAAAATTGAAGTATTAATGTATACCTTCTCTTTTGGGGAATACCGTTTGTACAATATACAGCTAAGAAACTTGTGAACGTTACCTATACAAGATTTTAGCGTAAAAACAATTAGGCTTTAGCACGAACGGTTCGAACCGGTCGAGTCGAAGAGTCGACCTTGGCGGGCACTTCTTAGTGTCAACGCGGGTCGCATTAGCATTGAATAAAAGCGTGACACGCTAAGACTTGCCTCCTGTGGGCCCAACACGAATATTTTCATCCTAAATACAGTCGACTCTTCGAGTTCGTACGGTTCGAAACGATCGTGCTAGGGCCTCTGTTGATACATAGTGGTACTATTATTGTGCTCTGTATTCTTTCATAGTTTTTATTAAACCTCTCTTTGTTGTTTTTGTTAATAATTTTAGTCTTTATTAACATTAAGAATTTGGTGATAGATGGGAGACCCATTCTTCAACCCATTGTATTTGATATCCGAACTCCTCTGTGTTTCGGAAGACACGTAAAACAGTGGGACCCTATAAATGACACTGAGTGATATTAGTCGTAAGGGTATAGAGATCGGAGATTCCGAAGATGACGTCAGATGGCTCATGGCAATCGGTCATCTAAAAAGCTCCACAGCCACATCCTCTGCAATCTAAGCGGACCCTGGTACTTAACCGGAATAACGCTAGAAAGAAGAAGAAGAAATTATAGATCCAAATCACTTCGCCTATGTCACTGAGCTCCGCCCAAATAGCTAGATCCTAATCTAATTCATATTTTAAACATATGCGGAATACATTCGAAATAATAGCCAAAATCAATTTGGTAAAATGCATGTCATGGTTACACTTTGCCATCTCGCGACGGACATGGTCAAGAGTCCAGTGCTTTTTTAATAATAAAGGATCATTAACAAACCATGTACAATAATAGTCCGCAATAATGTTAAACAAGCAAGAGCCCTTAGTCCTCATTAATCCGGCCCTGTTGCAAACTTAATTTAAAAAAACAGCCTACTGACTACCTCTCTGATAAATTTGAAGTTTGTAGTAAAAAAATGAAAGACTTTTATATAAACTTGAGACAGCCCTAAGACTAATTTGACTCTATCAAAAAATCCGGTCTTAGCGGACGTCTACTAACTGTAAAGTCCTTGCGAATTTTATTTAGAGCCTCAATAGCTCAACGGTACGGACTGAAATCCGCAAGGTACCCGGTTCGAACCCCACCGCCTTTGGGGTATTGTCGCACCTCCTAATACAAGCTTAGTAGGAGGGGATAAGGGAATATTATACCTAAAAAGTATTTCTTATATTCTTAAAGAAAAATCATCTTTGTAAGTCTCGCGGTTTCCGAGATTTTGTGATAGGTGTCCTTTCACTTTTATATATATAGAAAAATAAATAAAAATGTCATAACTTACACACTTTTCCCACTAAATAAACATCAGTTCAGCTTTTCATATTACCAGCCTGTCGTGTCAACAAACTCTTATTTATATCTTGTGATGTGACGTCTTGAAGACGAGAGGGCTTGACCGAGGGCTCTCGCGGTTGAATTCTCTTATGACAGCATGATATTGCAATGTAGCGCCTACACCGAGGGAATAAAGTTCAAACTGTATGTCTAGACATTTGTGATGTCATGTGTCAAACCGCTTTACTAAATCGGTTAAGTATCTCAAGATTTTGTTGCCATTTCTTGAATGTTCCGACAACCTGTTAGAGGAATGAATTTTCAGGGAATGAGAAAGTATTTTTGAGGAGTCTTCTAATATGATACAGAGTTTATATGGAAATAATTACTGCTTTAATTATCCATAAAGTATTTTCTTAAATCCGTATTTAATAAAGGAATTTGAAAGGGGTTAAATGGTGTAATTCTTATAGGGGGTCAAATTAATCCAATTTCAATTGGAGCCTCAATAGCTCAACGGCATAAGGTATGGACTGAAATCCGCAAGGTACCCGGTTTAAACCCCACCGCCGTTGGGATATTATCGCACCCACTCCTAATACAAGCTTTAATTTAAGGTTAGTAGGAGGAAAAGGGAATATTAGACATACCTAAAAAGTATTCCGAATATTCTTTTAAAGAAAAAATAAATATGGAAAGTAAAAATATTTCAATTCTAAAAAACCTCTTTTGGTATTTAAGCCGCGACTGCATAGGTGTTATTCATGGATGTCAAAATATCATGTGCTTGATATTTTTGCATCTATTCCCATTTTCATTAAAAAAAACTTAAAGGAAATTCATAAAAATGAAATAACGTATATTTGGTTATTCACGACGGAACCCAAGAGAAACTCGTGTTTTTTTTTCCAAATGTCGATAACGATTGTAAATATAGTTTACAGAAAACATTTTGAAATTAGGTTAATTCATATAAGAATAAAAAATTCGGTGTTTGTGAGACGTCCCGGTGGCGTAAACTCGTCATTAAGGGCCGGCAGCGCATCTGCAGGCCTTCTGGTCGTGCAGATGTCCATGGGCGTCGGTAGCCACTTAGGTGCCTGCTGCCTGCTCGTTTAGCCCTTGTAACATAAAAAAAAGAAACAGCTAGTCTCTTATATTGTTGTAGTCGTTTGATAACAATATTAACTTTCTTGTTACAGGTACATCGGCTAGCGGATACGTCCTAAGTATTACTACCAAGTAACCCACAAAGCGCCTTCACATATGAATTTAGTTAGCTTAAACGAAATTAGCCTTAAGTGAATAAGTGCCAAGTAATATATCCTCGCTAGAATCGTGTGCGCGTGAATGTCGTTGACAGTATTAATAGTGTGCAGTACTGGAGGCCGTTGTGTTTGAGTCTAGGAAGTTTGTAGGCGTCGGTAGTCGGTGGAGTTGATCGGCGGTTGTTGAGACGTGTTGAGGTTGAGGCTGAGGCTGAGGATCTATACTAGGAATTTCAAACAAATATTAATATGGTAATAATGATTTAATTTATTATTACTTCGTAACTTATACCTTTGCGGGGTAGTTGTGGATGAGATTGGCCCAGGAAAGAGGAAAATGGATCATGAAGCGGGAGGCTTTTGCCCAGAAGTGGGACACAAAAGGCTAATTAAAAAAAAACTTAACCACTATTAATGACTTGAAAAGATTTCTCTCGATTGTCGATATTCAACTCTATTTTCGATAGTTTAACTTTGTGTGTTTTGTTGCCATTTGGAAAGTTCTTCCTTTAAGTACCCCATTGGTTCTATGGTAATTAATTTAACCTACAAGCAAAGTATACATAAACCGTTGATTTGAAATAATCAACATTGTGTAATGTAATAATTCTAAGTTATATAAAGTCAAACTAATGTAAAGTGTTGCAAAGTTATGAATTAAATACATACATTTCTATGCTTTTATTTCGAGTATATAGGTGATACAAGTGGTTCAAGTCGTCAAGGAAATTTATTTGCAAGGAACAAAATTGAAACAGCAGGTATTATTTTCTTCATAGTCTTAATAATTTTTTGGTGAAAATCGGTAGTGTAAATTCATAAATATCATTAATTCGTGACACAGATGATGATAAAACAAAGCCTAGTTTAATTCCTCGACGTAAGTACGGTAGAGAAGTACCCGAAAAGGAAACACTGCAAAGAGCTACACCTAACAGAAACATAACAGCCAATAGACAGAAACCGCTTACTGTGCCGAAAAATATTCAAAAAGTTCATCATGTAAATATTAATTCAGGTAAAAATGAGAAATTTTTAGATTCAACGCATATTTAGTTTTAGATATTTTTTAGATTATTTGCATTTGAAAAAAGCTTTAAACTTTGCAAAAATAAGTATTAAAACTGGTAGATACTGCCAAAACAAAGACGAATTTTGAACAAGATCTTCTCCTGTTTCTATTATTGTAAAACGAATTAACAGGTACACAATTCTTATGTAAATACGTAATAAAGAAATTTTCAAGAAACATAAATTGAATACAGGAAATAATTGAAATAATCCCGTAAAAGTCTGCAATCATGTAACAAAAGTATAGGTACGTAGCGATTAAAAGCAATGATTGCTTCAAGCAGCATTTACGTGCATATTGATCTCTGGCTAATGTTTACTTTTAGAATAATGACGTCTTCGAAGAAAACAAAATCTCCAAATTTATGACTTCTTTTAACATTGTAGATTTCATTCCTGAGGTTCATTCACCACCGAAATCAATAACATCTGCTAGACCCATACCAACATTGGGGCAGATTTACCGCGAGGATTTTAGCAATGATACTTTCACTGGTAAGAATTTAAATTTAAAAGTTTGGAAAATCCATCACGTCAACCAATGAAATTTAGTTTTTTATTAATTATAAATAAACGATACCGAATTATACACCCATTTCGAATAGGATATAGCGCGCCGTAATTCTGAAGCTAATAAAAAACATTAACGTGATATGTGATCGTGCCAGGTCCACGCACACATACATCCGGACGCACTAGGAAATAATTGTTTTTTTTCTAATTCATTTTTTTTTCATACACTAATTAAAGTAAATACTCTTCCGAAGCATCAAAACTGCTATAACACGACATTCATCTTAATATTTGTGAATTTATATTTAAAAATAAGTGCCATAGCAAAGGAATGAAGTGATTTTTATTTCACGAGATCGCTCGATTTTGATTAAGTGAGAGCAGAGCAGTTCACATAACGCTTGGCGTTATGAGGTGTGCTATATAAGGATAGTTTTAGACGAACTTAACAATTAGTAACATACTATAATATGCTTTTTGTTTAAAGATTGGTACTTGGAATCTGTTAGCGAATATTTCAATCCTCCAGAAAATGTATCAAATGCAATAAGTTTGAATTCACCGTCCAGTCACCGCAGTTCTTTCAATACGGAAAGTAACACAGAAAAAACTATAGCTGGTACTATTTTTATTTTAACATGGTTATATTTAATTTTTAAAAGTGCTGCTGAACACCAACAGAAATACACACTTTAAAGAAAGTAAATAATTGTTGATAATTATTACCTATATATAATATACTAGCTGTTCCACGCTACTTTGTTCGCATAAAAGTTCCTAAAAACTTGCAAGAGCTCTTAGATCCGGAAGCCAATACAAATAATGCAGCCCTATCATCAATCCTCATCATCACGCTAAAATAGAATTATATATATATATATCATAGGCTACACTCTATAGCCTTCCTCGATAGATGAGCTCTCTAACACTGTAAGAATCTTTGAAATCGGACCTCTAGTTCCTAAGATAAGCGTGTTCAAGCCGACAAATAAAATGTTTAACTTTTTTATATTAGTATAAATAATTATAGATAGATAGATTTATGGTCTTAATTTACCTCAGTTCCGTTTGACAGATAATAACATTCTCATGAATGACATTGACGGTGTTGCAAGTTTATCTCGAATGTTAAATGTAAATGTGCCTGTATTTAAAACTACAGAGGAAAATGTAAGCGATTGGCTTTCTACGGACTTGAATCACGCAAATAAAGATGATGAGTCTGGTAATAAAGTATAAAATTATGTTTTGTTTTTTTAATTATCTTGAGATGACTAACAGCATTATTACTCTATATTTGATATCATTTCAGGCTATCGGTCTATTAGTCCATCTAGTAAGGCAGGTTTAAGTGTACAAACTAATAATTCATACATGACGGACCCAACACTGCAAGTTGCCAATTTTAATATATTCCAGAACTCTGCACAAAAATCAATTTCAGCTACTGCCCTAACCTCGGACAGCAAATCAGGTAACACAACTTTGAGTTGTAAATTCATTATCTTAAATTTAGAATCTAATGTCGTAGTTGTAAATTTTTACATTACTTATTCATTCTTTAAATTACTCTTACAAATGCATTCCTAAAAGTATTTCGTAATAACGCACCTTTTAAGTGTTACGCCAAATTGCATGGTAAATTTGTAATTTTATATTTGTTTTGCCCTACTCTTGCTTAACATTGTCTACAAGTATATCTAATAAAATTGAAATAAAATTACAATAAGGTTAAAAAACTATGTTCTAGCCTTTTTAATAGATAAAATTAGTATTAAAATATATTCTTTAAACATCTATTAGATATTATCTTAGATAAACAAGAAACAGTTGTACTTAATAAAGGATATGCTGATTCTACGAAAACGCAACACTATTTCATGGTTCCAAAAATGAATACTGACATAAAGGCACTTAAGAATACAAAAGCAGGTAATTGTATAGCACTACTATGTTTTTGGAATAGATTGTATCTAATCGCCTCTTTTTTCTTTTCGACGATGTTCAAAGAGTGCTACTTTCATTCATTTTTATAATTTTGTCACAAGCACCATTGAGTATATATACACAATAAAGCAGTAAATTTTATGTGCAATTTTATGATATACATCAATTAATATTTCTTTTTGCTGTGCACGAAGATTTAAAATTAAAATCTAAATTTAGTTGGAAGACAAATAAAATGCGTGAAATACTAAACTACTTTGCTTAAATTTGCGAATGAATATGAGGGAAAATCGATGCAATGCTGCAACCCAAAAGCTACACCACCGAATCCGCCACCAAAGCACAGCACTATACTGACTTTCCGATGTGCCTCAATGCACATTTCGCTTCGACACCGAAGCATCATAGACTTTACAAAGATTATTAGTAAAGATGGTATCATTGTTTCTTTACTTAGTTTATTTGAATTCTCCTGACAAACTTTACATCTCCAGACATTATGTCTTTAGTTATTCCCGGCCAAAACAAAACTTCACGTGCGAGTCTTTTGCAACGATCAATCCCTAAGTGGTCTTCATGTTGGCATTTGAGTCGATCGCTAGGTTAAGTAGCTGCTGCTGCGTTCGGATGAGAGATGGGTGACCCATTCTAAAACTGGTTTATATTTGAAATCTAACCTCCTCCGTGCTTTGGAAGGTATGTAAAACAGTGGGACATGATTAATATTACTGAGTCATATTATTCGTGAGATTGTAGAGATCGTGGGGGCTCAGGGATGAAGTCAGATGTCAATGAGTCATCTTAACTCGCCCCATTTGATATTAGACCTATACTAATGTTTGTGATTTTATGTTAAGTAGCAAAAAATATCTGCCTTCCTATTGATAAGGGGTCACCAGCAAGAAGGCAACCATTTTCGCATTACTGACTGCATTCCCTACCAATACCTCTTATGGAAATCTTATTCATCTTCTAGGTGTTCTTTCTAACTTTGTCCCGGTGGCCTAAACTCGTCATTAAGGGCCGGCAGCGCATCTGTTGGCCTTCTGGTCGTGCAGATGTCCATGGGCGCACGTGCAATTGTCTACCTTATCATGGTTGTAGTACAAAGTAATTTATATATGTTCCGGTATTAAATTACACATACTACTATATATACTAGCTGTACCTCGTAGTTTCTTACACGTGATTTCAGTGATTTTGTTAAATTTTAAGGGTTTTTATTTTTTTGTGCGGAACTTGATGAACTCGATTTTTCGAACCGAAGTAAGTCGACGAGTCGACTTTCTTTATGATGGCAATGTTCGTGCTGGGCCCTCAGTAGGCAAGTTTTAATCGTGGCACTCTATTAATTAATGCTAATGCAGCTCGCGTTGACGCTAAGAATGGGCCGCTGTGGGCCTAGCACGCATATTTTTATCCTAAGTAAAGTCAACTCGTCGACATAATACGGTTCGAATAGTTCATGCTAGGCCCTCGGCTATGTGCCATTGAAAGTCCCGTCGAAATAGTTCCAGTCAGATTATACAAATATACAGACAATTATGTTTTGATTTGTGTTTTTGTTCCCTCCCCTGCCTAGCCAAATCTGGTATGATCCTACTAGTGCGGCTTTAGATGTCCTTTCTAGTAATGAACATTCTGTTGGAACTTCCGGAGTGCCACTGTTTGTTTTTTCCCTTACCTTGGTTGTTTAATTTAGGTATTACTGAAAATATATAACCTTCAAAAAAGGAGGACCTTCAAAAGCAAAGGTCAAAATAGAGTAAAAACCAATTAATTTTCAATGCAGTCTCTAATTTTATGACTTAATATTTTGTTTTCAATAAATATTTAGAACCTTTAAATATAAGAGATAACTTTAATTTGAAAGTCTTTTAAATAAATATAATCAGCTCTCCAATGGTATCTTTTTATAACACTTTTAATAGGAAGTTGAAGAAGTGTCTATAAAAATGTTAGAAAATTGTTTATAACTATTTATGTGCTATGTCCCTATATTAATAAATATAATTGTTTACAATGCATTTCTAGTACCAATTCCTGATAATTACAAATCGAAAATGTCACTAGCTCTATTAAACATTTCTTGTTTTAATTGGTTATATATAATTGAGATACTACTAAGTCCTTTTCGGTTTTAAATTTTGTTTTAAATTTACCGTATAGAAACTATGTTGAGACCTCTGCAAGCGAATTTGCATGCAAAGAAACATTAAAACTAACAGCTATTAAAAGTAGCTATCTATTTGCAAATTTTTGCAACTGACAAAATTTAAATGCTTTAGGGTTGTCATGCTTTTGGATTTTTGATTGAATGTTTTATACTTGTGCAAATATTATAAGTCGTTATTTCTATCATTATATGGAATATATCTCTAAAAAGTATATATTCTATATAATGAAAATATGTGGAAGCATATACATGAATCTATATATATTCTTCTTCCTAGCCTTATCCCGATTAAGTACCAGCGTCCGCTTAGATTGCGAGGGTGTGGCTGTGGGACGAGTTAAAATATTGCCATCTAACGTCACTCTCGGAACAATCTTTTCTATAAACATTCTATGCTTGCAATTAGATAATGCTTTCAGACATCCGGAAGACTATGGACTAATTATATCTCATTTTAAATTATTATTTAGAAATTAATTATATCTGTTTTTAGCCATTTCAAAAGAAAAAGTTTTTTTTTAAAGTGGCCACAACGATAGGCCCGCCGGACCTCAACCATTTTATTTCGTTCTTTTATGGCCTCTCTATCCTATCCTTTAAATTATTCGTTTTTACCCACCCATTTCTATATACCGCACACTTAGTCAAACTGCTCTAACTCAAAAAAGCTGAGTTTTGGGAAATCACTAAAACGTTTTGTCATTTACGACTTACGCCGCTTGTCATTTGATAAAAATGGCATTGTTACAACAAATTATGTACTTTAATAATAATTAACGACATGACTAATGATATTTTATGCTTTGTTTGTCTTTTAAACGAACTTATTTTTGTTAAAAAGATAAAAATAGCTGTATCTCAGTTTGTTCCGTCGTATTGATTTAGAAGTTGTTTTGCAGCCAATAAAATAATCTCAATAAATTAACCTTTTGCATTTCTCAGTGAATAAATATTTTTCCTAAATCTTAATTACTTCTTTACGCTCCTCGCATTGGGAAAATATTAAAATATGGTTTTTTCCTATCATTCTTTTATTAATTTTAGAGGCACGCCTCTAATCTATACATATAAATAAAATTTAAGTGTCTATTTGTAACGTTGAAATAATTGTTTTATTAGAATAATAAACGTTATTAAAGATTATTTAATATTATGATACCTATGACAGAAAAGTTAAAAATATGTTGTCTGTTTGTTCTGGATCTCCGAAACGGCTGGATCGATTTCGACGGACCTTTCACTGGAGGATAGCTGATAAGGGAAGAAATTACATCACTTCAGTTTAAGAAAAGTATTTAGGTTTCGCGGGGTATAGCTAGTACTATAAAGTTGAAACGCATGTGCTTTCTGTTCTCATTTAAAACACGGATTAAATCGAGGAACTCTGCAGTTTAGGAGAACTAAATCACATTTTAAATGAAGCTATAGAGATATGATTAGTAAAAGTAAAAAACCTGGAGGACTGAAACTAGCAAATTAAATGCCAATATCTGTAAGGTTGATAAAGGGATCAATTAAGGAAGAGAGTTAATTAAGAAAGAATTAACACCAAAACTGCATGAGGAAATTGTAAAACATGTTCTTTATAAAATACCAAAACAAGATTCGTTTCCAGCATTTAAAACATGGAATAAACCGAGGAGCTCGGAATTTTAGGAGAACTGCATCAGATTTAAGCTGAAGCTATCGGATGCAGCACCGATTCGGTCGCGGCTGACACAAACAAACGTGATTGACATCGTCTGATTAGCGAACGAATAGGACACGTAGTACTGGAAACGTGGAGGTTTTCAATTTGTATTGAATCGATTGAAAATACGTAGCAGTCAAATGGGAGGTTTGTTTCGGCTAAGATCTGTAATTTATCATATTTTTACCTTAATATAATTACGATACTTATGTATGTATAAAATTCTTGTGTCACAATGATAGTTACCATACTCCTCCGTAACGGCTTGACCGATTTTTATGAAATTTTATATGCATATTCAGTAGGTCTGAGAATCGGCTACTATCTACATTTCATACTCCTAAGTCATAAGGGTGGTCCGCGCGGACAAAGTCGCGGAGTTCAGCTAGTATAATATAAAAATTAATTCCAATTTCCGTTGGTCACGGCATCACGCGTAAAAGGCTTGACCAATTTCTATAATTCTTTTTTTGTTGTGTTTTTTTAGTATCAGGAAAAAGTTCTTATAAACATAAAAAAAATTAGGAAATTGCGCGGAAATTTAGAAAATATAAAAACACTTAATCACCAAATAATTTCTAATAATGACGGGGGTTAATTAGGATTTTGGAGGCAGGACCGCATCTGCCTGGTTAACAATTTAAAATATGCGGAGGTCCTTGCGAATCGGGCGTGATTCGAAAAGACCACAGCTTAAACTAATAAAGATGGTAGCAGGTAAAAAAGATATGGAAGGTAGGTATTACCTTGAAAAGGGCGAGAGTGTGGATTAGGAATATTGGTTAAGAAGCCGCGTAAACAATATTGCGGGTCAAGAGTCAGTTTGGTTACATCATTATTGCTAACATGGTCGTACGCGCCATAGCAAATGTTGTCATTATACCGATAACCGTTATTACAATATAATGACAACTTTGCCTAGGTTTAACTGTTACGGCTTAGCCAATTCACGTATTGCGCAAGCCAATGGGTTGAGCACTTACGTATTATAGATTTATTACATTCCTTCAATATGGTTTTCGTATAGGTAGACCCTTAAAACTCATATAGATGAGTTATATAGATCCAGGAAAGCTGGAAGAGATCTCTTTTAGAGATAAGTTTTTCCTATGTATACTTCCTCTCTATACTGTGTATTTTTGTACCCTATTTTCAAAGCACCCTCGATGGTATGTCATTCGACTCCCATGTTATTCGCAAAACACGATAGGCGAAGAGACAATCATCAAATGAAATTGCAGTTATTACATTACAAAAAAATTAGGTACCTCATCGAATCTTTTATTTTTAAGTGATTATCGAATCATTTTTATTTGTGCATGAAAAACTAAACTACTTTGCTTTAATCTGCGAATGAATTTTTTCGCGGATATAAAATAGAATTAGAAAATATAAAATAGCGTTACTTTGCGGAAATGCATGTCATGGATTTCCGCAAAGTAGCACCTGATTCTATCAGTTATTTTTATTTGTTCCCAGTAGGTGAGCTTAAGAAGAATAGATAAAGAGTAAAATTTCTCATTTGTTTCATTTTTATTCGTGTCTACCTTTTGGTTGCAAGATCGGTAAATTAATTATAAACCAATTGTATATGGAATGCGCTTCAGTATTGTTATGAAGACTACAATTAGATATCGTTGGAACCTGAGGGCCTAGCACGAGCATTTCGACCCGTTGGGAGTCGAAGATTCGGCTTTGGTAATACTTTCATCCTAAATACAGTCGAATCTTCGAATTCAAACGGTTCGAAATGTTCGTGTTAGGACCTCTGACGAAGAACGCGTATCGGATGTAGAGAAAACCAGATCTTTACTTAATTGACTAAGAAGCTAGATAGCTGAGTATACAACCGGACACATTATAAAAGTGGCATAAATCGGGTCCAATATTAGGGGAATGTGTAATTTAGATTGGACAACAAGTAGTCGCGGTATCGAGCAGGCAATATCAATAAATCATCATGTGATAAGGGCGCGTAATTAACGGACCCAATCGATCACCGATAGGGCGCTATCACCCGCGCGCCTTACATGTGTTCAGATAACTGGTACAACTTGAGTTTGCGGACTGGTCGCCACAAAAGTTCCTACATAGATCGCATATGAAAAAAAAAATTAACGAGCCTTTAAGGCAGAGGTCGCCAACCTTTTCGCAGGCAAGGGCCATATTGGTAATAAATGAGATGCAGGCGGGCCACACCGTTAAACATATAAATTAGATATAACTGGGCCACATTAGTAAAACAATTTTTGGATACAGGTGTTGTGGTATCTATTTATGTTGACATAATAAGCGACAGCAAAAATGGCAAATTTTAGTAAATGTGTTGTTTTATTTGAATATATTACGACAAAACTTTGCTCTCGGGTGATGTCATTATTATTTATTTATAAGAATTAAAAGGCCTTAAAAAAGTCACAGGCCACGAAGAGAGGGGTCGTGTGCCAAGTGTTGCCAACCGCTGCTTTAAGGTGTCTATTAATTGTGACATCCCGATAGAAATTCAATATCCATCTAAATTTAACCAAAATAACGTAGCTATACTGAAGTTAAACGATCCATAAAATATTGACTTAAAACCGGCACAGGAGTTGCCTGAACCCTTAATATTTAGCTTTATACCAAGTGGTGGGGCATCAAAAGTAGACTAACTAAAAATTATCTCTAAGAAACCTTCAATATTCCCGGGAATAATTGCTCTTTTTGTTTAAATTTTACGGAGGCCCTAGCACGAACATTTCGGTTAGAAGTCGACGAGTCGACTGTATTTGGAATTAAAATGTTCGTGGTAGGCCTACAGGTGGAAATTCTTAATAATGTCACGCTTTTAATGAATGTTAATGCAAACCGCATTGACAGTAAGAAGAGTCCGCTGTGGGCCTCGCACGAACTTTTTGAACATCGACTCGTCGATTTCGAACGGTTCGAAATGTTCGTAGTAAGGCCTCAGGTTACTTTGTTAATCAAAGTAAGATCTCACTTCAACGCAAGTCAATATTGAAAGTCACTCACAGAAAAGTGAGTTTCGAGAAGAGTATTGCACTAAAAACATTTTGTTTTTACACAGCATCAATATAACGAGTAAAGCATAATTCTATCATAGGTCGTGTTAAAATTAGAAGTGTTTACTCACGCCGAGATGAACTATTAATTCGAGTCCAGCGTCCAGATGAATCATACGCAATGCATCACTACTCGTACCTTTGTTTCCAGTTAAATCAAAACAATCTATATTCTAGTGGGTTACTTTACTAGCACAGCGATCGTTCACGTACTTTT